>LOEQ01005981.1:63369-88384 GCA_001685075.1 Bramus lutescens | reverse complement strand
CAGATAGATAGACAACATTCCTACATCCTGTGTGTATGTGTGTGTGTGTGTGTGAGAGAGAGAGAGAGAGAGAGAGAGAGAGAGAGAGAGAGAGAGAGCAAGAGAGTGAGCGCAGGTCAAAGACGTAGTCTACTGTTGGTGCTTAAGTTTCAGGCAATGTGCTAAGACCTGAATCAGGTCTTCTGAAGTACAGCAAGTCGTTTCCTTTAGAGCATTGTGCTGCTGTTACTAAAAACTTCACCAGTGAATATAGTAAGCTAATGGAAGGAGCTGTGCAAACTCGGTGGGAGCTAAAAGAAGGGGTGTGTGTGTGTGTGTGTGTGTGTGTTCGAATCACTTAAGTACTGACCTTAGAGTAGTTCTCACCTAAGTATAATCATCTTGATTACACTTTATTTGCTATTACAAAGGGAAAACAGTCTTCAACTACAAGGACTAGTAGAAGAAAGCAAGAGCATGATATCAGAGTAGGATAGAAATGTCTTAGTGAGAACATAGCCCCCCACAACAGCTTTACTGTTTGTTTCTTTCACAAGCTACATAAAATGACACTAGCTCTCAAAGTAATAGAGTAGTGAGGTTATACATGTATTATTATTGGTCAGTCATTGTTTCCTTTATATCATGAATGTGCCAATGTAGAAATTTTATACAATATTTCTAAGATTTAGTCTTTTCAATAGTCTAATGGAGATCCTGAAAGTAAATATAAATTGATGCAAATTCAAGTAAGATGAAGCATGTGAGCTTTAAAAACGGTCTTACCCAGAGTATGGTTGAATCATTACTTATTTTAACGAATTAATTTAGAGCAACAGGCAGCAGCTAATGTTAGCTGAACCCTAATAACCACATACTCTTTTGGCTAGAAACCGTTGTGTGACCTCTCCTTACCTACCTTCTATTCCCATTCCATCTCTTCATTCTCTGAATTTTGTGCTTTCAGAGCACGGAGCTTGATCATGGGCCTGTTTTGATTGCCACCCACCTGAATATCACTTTGGCCCTGTAGCTCATGCCATACTTGATGTACTTTATAAGGGCTGACTTTCCTTTAAGGTTCTTTCTCATGACCCAGAGCCTCATTCAGAATCCAACCTAATTCAACTCAGTTTGAAAAGAAAACAAACCGTGTGAATCTTATACTATGATACAGAGACAATTAACTTCCTGCCTCAAGTTTCTTGCAGCTCTTTCTTGTTCTACCTCAGTTAAGACTGTCAATAATCTCCCTGTGTAATTAGAATTTTTAGCTTAGTTTTATCATGCTATCTTCTTGCTTAAACATGCCAAGGCAAGTTTGATATCAGGAGAACACTAACTTAAACTCAAAAAGCCAGAATAGCTGTCTGAGATTCATTTGTTATGTGGAAACAAGAAATTCTTTAAAAGAATGGTTAATCTTCAACTGCATCAAGAGTTTAATAAAGCTGTATGAGTCAGGAGTATTTTTCAAGGCAATAATGAATCTGACATTAACTGGCCTTGCTCTCTAAGAGCAAAATGCATTCCTGTTCCCTCCCTCTTCAGGAGGCTAACTCAAAGGTCTGGTTTTTCCCTGCAGCCTTTAAGCTCCTACTCTTTTGTTGAGGACATTATCACTCCAAAGTCATTTAGGAGCCTAAACACTTCCCTTTGTTTGCATTAGAGGAATAACAACCCGAATACCATGCCCATGAGGGAGAATGGAGTCTTTAAAAGCAGGTATATAATTCTGCCCAGATGCCATTGTTTTCCAATGACATAACATGTTCATTTCAGTCGGACATTTCTTCGCTACCCTGACCATATAAAGTAAAGAGTAGATGTCCTAAGGGCAACAGCCTCATTGACTTAGATTCCTTAAGTCTCAAACTGATCTGAGAGCAGATAGTTGAGAGAGCAAGAAAGCTATGATGCCACAAACCAAAGTGAAATATTCTGTGGTAAGACCGTTTGTTCATGTTATATAGAGATATTCTATAGAACTGCTAACACTGATGTAAAAAAAATAAAAAAAATTAAAAAAACAAACAAATGAAAGCATGGTGAGTCCTGTGCATCCTCATCTCTCTAAAGCAACAGAATCCTTTTTCTATAGCTGATGCCAAACTTAATGCATTTTCAAAAGAACATGGAAAGATTTGGGGAAGGGTTACTATTATGTGTTAATTTTCTACATTATTAATTTATGAAATGAACACATGTAGGTTTTCACATTCTTTCCTTACTCTTTTTTTTAAAGCTTGTTTGGTTATCATTTTTCAAAGTTTTTGAGATAGTGGCCTAGATAATGGACTTTCAACTTCTTTTCTTTATTAGTACATGAACATCAAGGGACACATTTTCCACTTAGAATTGTTAAATCTGACAAATAACTAAGAAAAAGTAAATTCTTGCATATGAGTAGTAACCAATAGCATAAGATGATGTAATTAGTGTTGTGGTTTAACATACAATTATTGATATCTCTTTTTCAGTTGAAGAGGATGAGAGAATGTGATTCATTCATTCTTCTCTATGTTAACTCCTTGGTTTCAGATTTTTGTTATGCGGGACAACAATGCTTATTAAATAAATTCAATTTCTGTCCTGTACTGCCTCTTAGTCCCAGGACTATGTAGGGGTGTGCATGTTTCCAGCCCATCCATAGAAGAATGACTATTTAATTTGAGGCTCTACATGTACTGTCTTTTTGTTCAACAGACAAATCACCCCAATAAACCCTTTACTTTGATTATGTTTTTATTATGCTGGAGAGAAGTGAGAATTCTATCAGTAAAAGACAACTAGAATGTATAACCCAAACTGTATCTAAAATACAATTTAGAAACATTTTAGTAATTGTAAAAACAAAAACAAAACTCTGTTGCATACTCATATTCTACTGGAGAAAGTAGAAACAAGACCCTTATCTCTACTTCAGAAAACCATTCTTTTTCTTGAGTTACATACAGGAAGAGCCTAGAACAGTGGTTCTCAATCATCCTAATGCTGCCACCATTTAATATAGTTTCTCATGTTGTGGTGGAGGAAGAGACCTGATTAGTTGTCTTCTCAGCTTAGACCATAAAACCCAATATGGACAAGTTCAATAGAACTACCATATATGGGCTGCCCATGCATGCTTCAGCATTGCCAAGGCATAAATTTCAAATTTCATTCTCATGTTGTGGTGACCCCCAAGCATAAAATGATTTTCATTGCTGCTTCATAACTGTAATTTTGCTACTGTAATGAATTGTAATATAAATATCTGTGTTTTCCTACAGTCTAGGGGGATGCTTGTGGATAGGTCATTTAACCCCCAAAGAGGTGTGGGCCTACAGATTGAGAACCTCTGGTTTAGAGTACAGGATGTTTAATCTTGATTTTTCAACTTGATGATATTCAAGAAATCATTGTCCCAACAAGAATGTTAAGCAGCACATTTCTATACCATTCTCTTGTCTCTTCAGAATAAGCAGCTTTTCCTGAGGGAAGTTTTGTTCTGTCCAGGAGATTGATAGACCCATTTAGATTATCTCTTACAGGACAGGTCATAGTATGGTCTTATTCTTTATCAGAAATCTTTCTGCTACATAATAATAAGGTTTAGGGTTTCTGGAGCCAGGTTTAGATAGCTATAACTATTAAAGGCCTTTCAGCCAGCTCAGGGTGTCACATCTCCCTCCCAAACCAGAGATTAACTGGTCTTGCTATCTCAGTCTTTTCTTTTACAGACTGTAGACTATAAAGGAGTTGTCTGGCCACAATGTCTTACAAGACTGAGCATATCCAACTATTTACCTAGCACTTTCCATCTTCTACTAATCGAGAAAATTATAGGTAGTCTTTTGACAATAATAACAAAAGAGAGAAATATACATCGCAGAACATCCTCTGAGCATTCTTTAGCTGATACAGAATTCTACTGATTGACAACATAGTGATACTCTTATGTTGACTGAGTTTTCTGTCCCACCCGGTCCCTGCAGCCGATGAATCCCAAAGAAATACACAGAGGCTTACATTAAGCATAAACTGATTGGCCTAGTAGAAGGCTTCTTATCAACTCTTATAACTTATATAAGCTCATAAATCTTGTCTGCGTTAGCCACATGGTTTTGTACCTTTTTCCACCAGGCAGTCACATCTTGCTTGCTTTGTATCTGGCTTCCTCTCTGTCTGGGTGAAGACTGCAGACCGACTCTTCCCTATTCCCAGAATTCTCCCGTTTTCATTGCCCAGCCTCTACTTCCTGCCTGGTCATCCCACCTATAGTTCCTGCCTGGCTACTGTCCAATCAACATTTTATTAAAAAATATTACAAGTGACAGGGTACAAACCATTGTCCCACAGCACTCTTATAAATTAACAAAAACAAAACAACTTAATGTCTTAAATCCAAATAAAAAAGCAAAGAAATCTACCTTTACCTGGACTTAATCAACAAAGAATCTCCTGGAAGTAATACCATTGGTCTTGGTGATTACAAGGCTAGGTGGTACTTTCCTATGTACTTCTTTAAAATAACTTTCTGTTTGGTTCCCAACTGGTGTCTAAAAGGACCTAATCATTTCCATGACTATAAACTAAATTATTCACTGTCACACACAAGAGGCATCTGAAAAGCTAACATGGTATGGACTTTGGATGGTTTTCTAGAACAGAAAAGGAAATTGGGTAAGACTAAGAAAAGCAGAATTACTTAATATAAAAAAGTGTCATGCAAACAGAACATGATTGCAAATGCCTGCAATTCCAGCATTGAAGAGGTAGGTGACTGTGCATTATGAGTTCCAAGGCAGCCTGGGCTACACAGTAAATTTCATACCAACCTGGGCTACACAGCAAAACCCAGACTATTAAATGTGCTATGCTAATCTAAAATGCCAATGATATGATAAATTGAGGTATATATTAATACATGAAAACGCCATCCTTACAAATCTTCTATAAGTAAAATTGTTCTAAAATTAAGTTTATTTTTATTGTAATTCAATTATGACATTTGTTCTTTCCCTTTCCTCCATCCACATCCTCCCGTATACTCTTCCTCACTATCCTTAAAACTCATTGTCTCTTTTTTCACTAATTGCTGCTGTAAGCACACATGTATATGCACATATATTCTTTAATATAATCTGTTCATTTCATATGCTATCTTTATTATTAAAGCAAATCTAGGAGAATGATATGTTCTATATGCAATAACACCTTTCTTTATGGAATATCAACTTTGCATTTATTTCCAGGTTACCAAAAACATACATTTAACACTTTTTTATATTTCAGCACTGAGAATTAAATTTAGGGTCTCATACAGCTAGTCAAAGCTCTACCTCTGTATGATTATCAATTTATTTATGGTTTATAGTTATAGTTATCCAAAATTATAAGGTATTTTGAGTGTATCTCTGCTTTACTCTAAATTTTGTTTATAGAGCAACTGTATTTATGAGCTAAGAAAAACATGAATAAAAATAGCATTCTTTCTAAATAACTTGACATGATATATAATAAGACATATAAACAATGAAACTAGGAAAACGAAAACCAAAATATCAATGACATTGTACAGAGAAGAACATAGAAGAAAATATAGTATTAGCATGGTAGGGAAACTATATCCTTTCTACTAGCAACAATGAAATTCATTTACTTAGTAATAATGTTATTATTGCCCTGATAATCCCCTTGCTGGCTAGAATATTTGTAACTGTTATTGATATATTAAGCAAATATTAGGGGTTGTCACTGTTTCTAAAGTTGGATAATTCAACAGATGGACAATATTAAATAGTGTGGGTGGATTCCTTGGCTTGGCATTGGAGATTGTATTTCATAATGTGATAAATTATATCAAATGTAATCTACTTTATTCAGCTAGTGCCCCCAAACTTGCTGCTTTGTCCAGGAGGGCTTGGGCTGACTGCTTGGGGCCCCTCATCCATACGTTTAACAGTGTAATTTCTTTCACTTTAACCCTTTACAACAGAATTCAAAATGTAACCCATGGGCAGTGTCATAATCCTTCCATTTAAGATATTGAAACCAATATCAAGTTAATAACATGGAAAAGAACAAATAAAAGGTAATCCAGAAAAGCCTTAGGAAACCAGGAGGACTGGGCTACTGTCTCCATAGGAAGTCATTTGAAAACCAAAAGAAGTGCTCAATCGTTTTTTTACCAATGTCCAGATTCTGAGGTTATCTATGGGACATATATCAGAGACATCTAGATCCCTTTCCAATCCATTTTAGCTTAGGAAAACAGTATTTCTAGAGAACATTTAAAAAAGAGAATTTGATGTATCTAGATTCTATGTATTCATTAGGCTTAATCCTTAATCTGTGCAAATCTTCCATTTCAGATCGTAAATTGTGGGTACTAATACGAGGTGACAGGAGACTTATAACAACTGCATTTGATGTCGTGTGCTAAGTCTTGAGCTTTGTGTTAAATTGTTGGGTGGGGTAAAGCCCCCAAGGCTCAATCATACACAAAGAATTATAGGCAACTGAAGAAAGATGGCAAAGGGAGGGGTGATTTTACCCTGGTAAGAGCTCATCAATTGATTGTTCAGTGCCAAATGGTCATCCCTTAAAACAGACGTACAAGTAACGTTTTATGTACTGAAAGGTCATATTTAGGAACATAAATGCCTATCCATATATGCATTCACTAAAATTAATAATAAAAATGGTCATGAATTTGAAGGAGAGGTGGAATAGATGTATGGGAGGGTTTGAAAGGATACAAGGCAGGAGACAAATGTTGTATTTATATTGTTATCTCAAAAACATGTTTGCTTGAGTTCCTAAACCAAAATGGTGTCCATATGCATAGCCTTACTAATAATATATTTGTCATTACATTGGGTTTCCCTGGCTATATATTGGTGTTCTATATTGTATCATACATATATCATACATGTTCTGTTGTTAGTTTTCTCTCCATTATGTCCATTATGTGCACCTTAGTGGATGTGTCAGGTTTTGTTGTTGTTGTTTTTGGTTTTTGGGTTTTAAAGATAGGGTCTCTCACTGTAGTCTTGGCTGTCCTGGAACTCAAGAACCAGACTGGCATCTAATTCACGGAAATCCACCTGTCTCTGCTTCCAAAGGGTTGGAATTGAAGGCATTCCTCTCCACTGCCCAAACAACTCTATTTGAATAAACAGAAAATACTCCTGAAAGAGAAACTCTTTCAAATAGCATTTACTATTGAGTGTGTTGGTTTAACTATTTTTCTTTAATTTGGAATATAAGAATTACATTTGTATACATATAACTGGTAGTTTTTCTTCACATACCAAAAGTTTTCATGGATATGAGTTGTAGGCCAGCAGCTGACAGACTTTCTCTTTCTATATGAACTTTTGTATATTGACAAGATATGTAAAAACCACCTTTCTAAACATCTCTAGTACTCTGGTTAGATTGCATTATTTTTCACTCAGTATGTTAGCCCAAAATTTGGAGTATAGAAGTGACATTGAATATACCTTCCTTCAATTACTATTTTAGAAGCAAAATTCAAAGGAACCTAAGTCTTGGAGGAACGTATAGAAGGTGAGATCATAATTTGCTTTGTGAATGCTAGGCTTTGATAATTAAGGTTGTTCTGGCACCAGCTGAAGACTTGTTTATCAGAATTCAATAGTCCAGTAGTTGAAATCTGTCTGAGGTAATTCGATAATTTCAATAATTTTATAAGCTTAATTGTGTACACAAAATCTCTGTGGGAATTATCTGGAGTCTCTTCTACTTTCTGCAATGCTCTATGACTGATAATCTATGTAACTTTCATGAGGACCTGAGCTTTGAATACTTATTTCTTAGATGGATGCAACATTATAAAAAGACAAATTTTATCAATTTTTAAGGATGGTTTCTGCATTTAAATAACTATGATCTCAATGATCATTCCTACTCACCCTGCCCAAAAGTACCCAATCTGAATTAGGATTCATATAACTCCACTCCCAGTTCATTTACTGGCCTTTTTGGGGACCATTAGAGGCTTGTCTTTATGGCTTGTGCTAGTAGGATCCTAATTTTCTGGCTACTGGTTGGGCTTAGCCAATGTAAAGTATTGTAAAGTGGATGAGAGGGATAGATATATATGCAATATCTACTATCACAAATTCATCATTTCCAAGTGGCCTTAGGTTTTTAGTTTTGTACTGTAAAAGGCTATTATCACTTTTAAGAGTCTAAAGTGCTCTCTTCAATTTGAACTGCATTAAACAAGTTACCTTGTTCCTTCTGATGATGTAGGACTATGAATGTGTGAATAAGAATGGCCTCCATTGCCCCGTACACTTGAATGCTTTTCCTTAGTTAGTGTAACTATTTGGGAGGGATTAGGAGGTATGATCTTCTTGGAAGAGGTATGTCTATGGGGATGAGATTTGAGGTTTCAAAGGTCTGTCCTACATCCAGCTAGCTTTCTCTTTCTCTGCCTTGAGCTTCAGGATCAGGATGTAGCTTTTGGTCACTGTTAGTTCCAATGTCATGCCTGCCTGCCTCCTGCAATGCTCCCTGCCATGATGATCATGAACTCTAGCTATCTGTAACTCTAAGCTCCAATAAATGTTTTCTTTAATAAGTTGCCTTGGTAATGGTGTCTCTTCAAAACAACAGTAAAGTAACTAACACAAGGATTGGGTATCTACTTTCTGCTGTAGTTAGTTGAATTTTTGAACACTTCTGTGTTTACATTTGTTAACTCTGTCTATATCTTAAAATTAGTCTTTTCATTTATTTTTTTCAATTTAATTATGCCATCTATGTCTTATAGATATCTAGTGCAAATGATAAAGTAAATTATGGAAATTAAATTAAAAGGGAAAAGGGAATAAAAACAGGAACTTACTCAAAATTCTATCATAGAGTGTTGAAATAAGCTTTGGAGAGCATAGATCCTCCAGGAAGGTTCTAATGCCCATCTTCTACCCACATGCTCAATCCTTCATACCTACTTGTGGGCATCATGTTTATGCTAACTGAAATCTACATTAGCACTAGACTTCAGTAACTACAGTTAGAACTTCAATGACTCCCCAGTATCTCAATTTCTTAAGTTAGGATTGCAAATTATTATGTTCTCTAAAATATATTCTTAGCCATAGGCTTTATGCTATTTATTATCGTTGGAGAGCTAACTATTTTTTTTACCTTGAGTCTTTAGTGACTATGTTCTTTTTACACTTCTTTTTTTTAAATTTAGCCCAACTTCTTTTTGTGAGAGCTAGAAACCATTACAGAAAACTATAACCAATAAATATGCAGAGTTGCAGAGCCCAGTCCCAGTGGATGCATCTACAAAACAATTCCCACACTGAAGGCTCAGGGAACATTGTGGAAAAAGAGACAAAAAGATTGTAAGAGTCAGAGGATCAGGAATTTTGTTGTGAGACTATGTCTCCTAGTAACATCAAAAGCTGTACTCATAATCTCTCGCCAGCATAACCACCTAAACATAAACTGCACAATGACTAGAGTAGACATGCTAAAAGTGACAGAGGAAAGCACACAAGGTCTCAATCCTATACGAAGAAATATAAGCAACAAAGGAATGCAGAGAAGTGATCTTCTTCTTAAAGAGTCCACCAACTGGTTATCCAATATCAAATGGCCAGCTCTGAAAAACCTACATACAAGTAACATTACACAAACTGAGCGGGTTATATTTAGTAATATATATGTCTATATAGATACATAGATGCATGCAACAACTATTATTGAAAAAGGGGCCATGAATTTGCAAAAGAGAAAGGAGTACTATATGGAAGAGTTTCGATGGAGAAAACGTCAAGGAGAAATAATATAATATCTCAAAAAAATCAAAGAAGCTATAAAAAATTTAGCTCAAGTTTCAGAGGCAACTTAAATTCTGTCAATTCCCTGAACTCTTATAAGCAGTGTGATCTCCACTACAGCCACTGTTCATACAATACATTTGGAAGACTAATGAATGCATTTGTATTAATTACTTGCATTGTATTAATTTTTATTTATTTATAATATTGAAAATTTTAGGTGATATCTGTCTAATGTCCCTCACACTTTAAACATTTTCTTAAGTGCATCACATTTAAATTCTGCATTAACACCATGAAGTAGTTAGTAAAATTCTGATTTCAATTCTTGTTATCCATGATACGCGTGTGTTAACTACCAAGTCCAAACATAAGTTTCTTTATTTAAGATGGACATACTTCTCATCCATCATATTATAATCATCATTCCAACTCTATAAGTCATTGTGAAGATTCAATTAGATGATATATAAGCACATTTGGAGATATATAGCACATTATAAGTATTTTCCAAATCTCATTTAATTTTGCACAAAAATTAGAAAAAAGGTAAAATTTTGAAGACATTAATTTCCTGCAGGCATTCGGTTATTAGGTATAGAGCAGGAATTTGAGGGGGAACCGGGAGTTAGAGTAGACTCAAATGTTTAGCTACTATACAACTAGGTTTTAGATTACTTCTTCTCTATAGACAGGGAACTTTTCTTTTTCATTTTCCTATACATGAGATCACGTTAGCAAAATCTTCCAAAAATAATTATCATAGAAAAATTGACATCTCCTGAAGCATTTGCTTTATTTGCTCTAGTAAGGTTATGGAAACTGGAATATTGCTTTTATCTTCACTATGTACCTCACGTGTGCCAGAGAGATCAGATACTACACTTGATCTTAGCCAAAAGGCCGAGAAGCGATTGCCAGAGAGATCAGCAAAAAAGACAGTATTCAAATGCAATATTTACATTTTCTATAATATTTATATAAGTGATTTCCCTTTCTCAATATTATTTAGACAATATATATTTTATTCAAGAAGGAGTATGCATGAATTTTCCGTAAAAAGTACTTTGATGGGAAGTCAAACAAAAGAGTTTGAATAATTAATTTCTAGATTAGTGACTTGCCGTTATAAGCATCTTGCTTAATCTAGGGTATTTTCTATAGCACACATGTTCTTTGACTGTGTCAGCCTAGGATTTGTCTTTAGTGATACCAAGCAGAGGAACTTTGTACAAACACAGCTAATTAAAATCCAGCCAAACATTTTAGATTTTTGAATGGGAAAAGACTCAGGAAATTAAGTGAACTTCCTGTAAGAATGTAGCTTTAATTCACATTTTATCTGGTGTCTCTTCCCATATTTTCCTGCCAAAACCATTGTAATATGCTACAATTATCCAGTGGTGCTATTTTACACTTGGCTTATTATTTCAGAAGCCCTGCTTCCGATGTCTAATAAGGTTTCCACCCAGAGCTCCCACACCCCAGAGCTGCCTTCAAAGGTCATTTCTTCATCCCGTTCGTTGCTGGTATAATTGCACCTGCCAGTTGAACTGCAAAACAAGTCCCAGGCGTGCATGGTGAGTCAGTCGCTGTCATCCCAGCCGCTTTCCTGTTTATGCTAGTTCTGAGCATTATGGGCTAGGAAGGCTCTGGGGCCATTCAGAGCTTTTCTTTTTGATAGCAAGAATTTTCCATACATTGGTCCTCAATTCCCAATTTCCCATAACAGGAAGTCGAAACAGATTTAATATCAAAGAAGGGAATTTTAAATGCGCTCAAACAAAGGAGAAAGAATGGAGAGAGAGACTCCTAACGTTTCTCAAACATCTCAATTTGAAAAGGGAAGTGTGTCATGTTCCTGAATGGTTTTAAAGGCTTGCAGCTGACTGCCAAATCTTTTGCTCACATCTCCCTGTCATGCTTACCGTTTGTGTGGTCTCCCCTGGGCACACTCAGTTAAAAAGTCACATTTCCTTATTGCTAGTTGCAAGCTTCGCAGCAGAGTTGGACATTTCTCTGAACAAATAGATGGGCTTACATTTTCCCAGATCAATTTATAGTTTAGGGATTTCTTCAAAATCCCATCTTTTCCTTGACAGTTGTTGTGTTTATGTGACCTCTCTAACAAGTGTCTCTCAGCCTGAAAATGAGTAACAGTGTGAAAGGTAGAATCTCAACGCTAAAGATGCAATTTACAATTGTAAAACAAAAAACAAAAAAAAAACCTAAGAGTTTGTAAATCCTTGAGTAAGCAAGGGTAAGCATGCTATTGTTCACAGACTACACAAACCATCCCCAATGCTGCTTGTAACCCTTCAGTACTTGACAGTAAGATCCTATTGCTGAAAACATGACACAGGAGTCATAGAACATAGAACAATCAAGCTAGCACTTAATCTCTACCAGTTAGATTTCATAGTGCTGGGAGGTGCTATGTTAATTCTTGGGACAAAAAAATGATCATTGATCCTACCCAGCTGTGATTCTGGAGAGTGACAATAATGACTGGCCTGGAAAGACACATGCATCGGTGCGATAGTGCAACAAACAACATAGGAATAATTAATCACTTTCTAGTTGAATGCAAGCCCTACTTCATAAAATAAAATTCATGTCTGGTATCATTATCAGGCTGAGAATGGTGATAAGACAGCCCACAGGCCCTTGTTGAGAATCTAGTACTATTATTCTACTAAAAGGATATAACTAACTCCTACTGACTTATCATATTCACTGATTAAGTCATCGTTCAACCCTCATCAGAGAAACTTCTGTTTGCAATAGATGATAATCAACACAGAGACTCATGGTTGTCACAAATGTAGAGAATAAAATAAGATCCTGCAAGAGTGCTCATACCTAAAGGGAAAATATATTGCTCACTCCCATCTTTAAGATTTAGAAATCATTGCTGATGAACATCAGAAAGAGGGTAAGAGGCAGAAGTGAAGGAAAATAATAAGGAAGCAATGTCTTCTGAACATAATAGGTCATCAACATTTGTGAATTTACTATAGTTATAACAGCGTGCACAGGGCCTGTCAACCTCAAGCCAGATCAAACCCTGGCATGGAAAACATAAAGGGGCAAAAAGTTCCACCACTAGCTGAGGAGAAATTGACAATTGTTAGCTGTTGGGAAAGGAAGGGCCAGTTTTCTCTAATAGTATAATTCCTAATAAGTCAATCATGCTCCAGTACACGGCAATAAATTCACAAATATTTTGAGCAGTACAATTGGCCCTGATGGAGGAAAAGAAAGACACAAATTCTGGTGGTAAAAGAAAGAAGGATAGATCTTGAAAGAGTTGGAGGAGGTGTAAATAGAAATTTCACTCCTGCCCAGTACCACAACCCTTCAGTCCCAAATAAACACACTGTGGCTTATATTAATTATACCCTGTTTGGCCTATTGCTCAGGTTTATTACTTACTAGCTCTAACAACTTAAGTTTACCCATCATTTTTGTCTATGTTTAGCCACATGGTTTGGTACCTTTTCTCAGTGAGGCATTGTCATACTGTTTCCTCTGCCTCTGGTTGGTGACTGCGTCTCCTTGACTTTCTTCTCAGAATTCTCCTAGTCTGGTTGCCCTGCCTATACTTCCTGCCTGGCTACTGGCCAACTAGCATTTTATTAAAACAATATGAGTGACAAATCTTTACAATGTACAAGAGCATTCTTCCAAAACATTTCCCCCATTTTTCTTTTCAAAACAAAAACCCTGAATCTAATCTCCTTGTTTAGCTTTTTTTGTTGTTGTTGTTGTTCATTATCCTTACCAACTTGTAATCAACATGCTAAACAAAGACAACAGTCCATAATTCATTTTTTGGGAATGTTGGCAGAGTTTTTTAGGCTACTTCCTGCTGATTTGGAGCACTGATAATCTTATGGGGAACCAAAGAAAATTTAGGTTTATGATCAATTCCTAACAGGAGTATTGTGTAAGACTTGATCGTCTCATCCAGCAGCCCTGAAACTATTCTGGATGCAGAATTCAGATGCAACAGAAATTCTCTGCAACATTGGATCATCTGGGCCATCCCCTCCTATTTGAGATTTTTCAGGATGTCTTCCTCAAACAAGTTCTTAGGTTAATTTTTAACCAACAATGAATCAAAAATCTCTTATTTCCTGTGGAAACAAAAGCAAAACATCTACAAAGTAATATATCTTTTGACTTAAATTTTGAAGTCAGGGCATTTTCAAAATATATAGATAGCATTAATCCAACAATATTTATAATCAAATGTCTTTCAGTAGCTGCTGTTCCTTCCTCAGGAGTCAAACAATTCAAAGGCAACAAAATAACATATAGGTTCCAGATTCTCTGTGTATTTTCCATCTTTATGTGGCTTTTAAAAACTTTGTTTCTTTTATTTTTATTTTTTATTTCTGATATTTTTTGAGACAGGGTCTCTCTGCAAATCTTTGGCTGTCCTGGGTCTCACTTTGTAGACTAGACTGGCATTGAATTCATAGAGATCCACCTGCCTCTGCCTCCCAAGTGCTGGGATTAAGGGTGTGTACCACCACACCTAACTACTCTATTTCTTTTTTTTAAGGTGTTTCTTTATGCTTTTTTCCCCTTCCCAAGTATATGTATAATTTTAAGCACACTGTTTAAAGAGATTTGTTTTACAGGGTTTTTTTTTTTTGGCTCATCTGAATCTGTCTTTACTATATATCTTTATCTTTTTCTGACCACATGATTCTTTAATCTGCTAAATGTCATGGCTAGGATTAAAGCAGCAGCTTTGGCGGCTGGCTGGGCACATTCCTTCATGTCCTGAGAGTCTAGCTTCGTGGCAAAAGTATTGGCGGGAGCCATGCTTATTTTCACAACTCTACAGAATTTCTAGATCCATGCCACTACCAAGAAGCGTGCTGCAGGCTGCTTATAAACACTATTTAAGTGTTTGATTGCGGGGCCTCTTAAAAGAGGCACCATGTGGTTTTTGCTGCTAATGCTAAATCAGGAAGCCTTTCTTAAAGGAGCTGCACCGCATTATCCCACAGCAAGGAGGGAAGAGATTATGACCAAAATTCATTGTATGAAATTCTCAAAGTGATAATAGAGAGATTTGTTCAGGGTATAAGATATTTTGTTGTTTTACTGAAATTATGTGAGCAACTGAGACTTGGTGTCATATGTTTTTTTTTTTCTTTTTTCTTTTGTGGTATGAAAATACTCTGACAAGAACAACTTAAGTTTACAAAGGTTTATTTGTCCCACATTTCCAGGTGGTTACAGTGTACTCCCCCATTCTCAGGAAGTCAAGGTGACAAGAACTTAAGTCATATTACATCCACAGTGACATGACTGAGCAGTGATACACATCTATCACTAGCATGTGTGCTAGTGTTCAGCTCAATCTCTTTACACTTATACAGTCCAGGATCTTCTGTAGGAAAAGGTGTCAAAGTTTATAGTTCTTCCCATCTCAACTAATTCAAGCAAGATATTCTACCACAGACATGCCAGTCTCCATAATGTGAACAGAGAAGATGAGTCCTGACAGGAAAAGTTAGGTAATTTCTGTTCATAACATTCAAAGCAGCCATTCCAATACTTTCTAATCCCCATGAGGTAATGTTTCTGATAAAAAGTAGTCATACTAGCAATGAAAGTGTAGGTACCAGTGTTCTCATTTGATATTTAATAAATACACTCAGAGACAGTGGCTATACAAATCACATAGGTGCAAAGATAATATCCCTATAGAATATGCCTTCAAAGAACCTGACTCTCCATCTTGAACTCTTCCTTCATTCTACTGTCAAATTTAAAGCACTGTGTCATTAAAATGTTATCTGTTACTAATATAATACACAATGTAATAATTTCACACATTATTGAAATTTTAGTTAACTTGATGTTGATCACACACACACACACACATACACACACGTACACATGTATGTTCTGAGGAGAGTCATTAATGGTCAAAAGAAAGACCTTGAAGTAAAGTCTAATCAATAAGAAGTCAATGAAGAGTGCTCTCAGGGATATATTATACAAATAATTGGTGCAGATAAATGCTTCAACAAATAGTAACAAATTATAAAAATAAATCAAAAGGGAAGAAAAGTTTCCCACCTCCAAATTAATTCAGGACAACAAACAGAAGGAGATATGTTATCTCAGAATTTAAGGCTTGGATAGTGATTTTTTTTCTTAGCAATTTTGGACCATGTCATTGTAAGTTTCTTATTTAAATGTTCCAGCTCATGATAATTGACTCATGGGTTTTGTTACTTTTATTGTTATGAACAAACACCTAGTAAGATATATATGAAAAGAAAGGGTGTGTTCTGTCTTACATATCAGAGTACTGTGGACCATTGGTAGAGAAGGCACGGTGGAAGCAGTACCTTGGACCATGGTGACAACCAGAGAACATACAAAGGGGAATACCAGTGCACAACTCATTTTGTACTTCTCCCCTTTTAATTCAGTCTAGGAAGATAAATCTCTTCTCCACATTCAGGGTTAGCCTTTCTTTCTCAATAATATGTCAAGAAACTACTTGACAGACACACCTGGAACTATGTCTCCTGGGTAACTTGATATCTTGCACCAAGACAAGCCAAAGCAAATCAAGTGACCAGAAGTCATGGGCCAGTCTATTACCAACATGCATTTGAAGACAATGTTGGCACTAGTATACTGCAGGAGTCCTTTATGGGAAACTGAATGGATATTTTACTGGCTGATTTTTCTTCTGCTTGATACAATCCTTTCTTTCTCTCACAAATCAAAAGATGCTACACATTAAAAAAAATAAAAATGGAAAATGAGACACTGCTTATTCAGAACTGAGTGCAAGCAAGGAGTTTAAATAGACTGTTTATACAGACACTCATTACCAATTTTCACATTCATATCATTCCTTAAAAGCTGGCTTATCATTAAATTTCTATTGTAGAGAACCAGGGATTTTCTCGTCTGGAACATTTCACAGTCAAATTTTCCTGACACTCTGTACTCTATTCAAGATCTTCTCCATTCTGCTTTAAGTATGATCTTTATAAAATGCAAGTATGATAATGATCTTATGCTTAAACCCTGCAAATTATTATATTTTCTGACCAAATAAAGTTTTTCTTCTAATCTTTCAGAAACAGGCTTTGACAGAGTCAGATTGTTTGCTGGCCCAAACTAGTGTATTTTATTTTACATTTTAGCACTATTTAGATGTGCTTATCTGAAAATAGTATCTTGGTTTTTTGCATATGAATTATCTACTGAGATTACCTTATAGTTTCTTAATATAACAGTTATATTTTTACAAATATTTTGTGTTTTTGGTAATGCACTAATCCTGTTAGTGACATATATATCTCCAATGGAGCATGGGAAATCTACCAGTGGCCACATGTTCAAAACAAAATTGACTCTGTCTTCTGTCTTCTCTAGCAACTAAAAACTGCCAGTAGCTTTCAAGACACAGTAAGGTCTCGGATCCAGCAAGCACTTTTTCTTTTTTATTTACATAGGTATCAACAAGGCATTTTTGGAAAGGTATGCATCATACTTAAAGCATGTTAACTCCCAATCCTTTCTCCCAATTCCCATCTCCCACAATTTTGTTTCATTGCCTCAGTTTTATGTGTATGTTCATGTCATACATAAATATTTCTGTACTTCCATGTGTGTGCATTAGCACCTTGTGTGTATGATTAATGCATTTATATAAAAACTAGAATCTGCAATTGAAAGAAGAAACTTGCTGTTTATGTTTCTGACTCTGACATATCAGTTGACATGAGGATTTCCAGCTGCATCCATTTTCCTGCACACAACAAAGTTTTGTTATTCTCTATGATTCAATAAAACTCCATCCTGTACATATACTAAATGTAGGCAACTTCAGGTCATAATTCTACTACTCCTGAAATCCAATGAGTCCACAGTGGGGAATTCTATGGAAGATAAGATTCTATGTATGGTGAGGAATTTTTTCTTTTGTATCCTCAAAAGATAAGGTCTCATTTTTTGATAGTTTTAGGTGAGCTATAGACTTCTGAGAGTGACATATTAATGGCACCCACTTTTATGATGTTGGGATGTCTCTCCTTTTACAAAAAGTAATGCTTGTTTTACAAAATTGTATGTTTCAACATCTAGAATTGTTGTATCCTGTGTGTTGATTGTTGCCTTAATTCATAAGAAGCCATCTTAATCTGTCAGAATTGTATTTGAAGTCTAACTTGGCAGATAGTATAGATATATCTTATTCCTTGGAATGCCTTTTCCCATTCTATTACATTGAGTCTATATTTACTTTTACCAGAGATAAATATTACTTGGAGACAGATAATCATTAAAGCACATATTATAATGTGATCTTGCAGTATTTTGATTGAAGAATTGAAGTCACTAACATACAGAGTAAACACTAAGAGGTGTGCATTAATTCCTAACATGTTGTTGCTTTTGTGATATTTTCTTTACCTTCCTAATCTTTATTACCGACTATTTCAGTGCAGATGTTTCTCTCTTGTGATCTCTGAGTTATTGTTTCCTTTGGTGTCTTTAGTCTCATTCCTTCTCATAGTGTCTATGGTTTTCACTTGGTAATCATGGATTTCTTGCACTTGTGATTACCATGAAAAGAATTTCTCTTCCTTCAATTATAATGGACAGCTTTCTTGGACTGAGTAATCTGTGTTGGCAGCTATTCTTTCATAGGTCAAAACACACTGTTCCATGTCCTGTTTGAGTTTCTTTTGAGTTACTGGCTGTGTTTATATTTTGGCCTCTATTTTGTATATGGTGTGTTGCTTCTCTATTGAAGTTTTAAAGATTCTTTTTAGTTAACTCAATGTTTTAACAACAGTATGAGCCAAGAAATCTCTTTCCTGGTTTTGCCTTTGTGGTGTTCTAAACATCACCCATGTCTGAAATGGCCATCGCTCTCTTGCTTTGAGAAGTTTTTCAGCTATGATCCTTTTGCATTTATTTTATATACTTCTTGCTCACAATTATCTTTCTTTCATGAGAAAAATTCATAAATATGGCTATGTAATTGTGTTTTACAGGTTTTGTATGCTCTGCTTTGTTCTTATGTAGTAGTTTATATTTAATTATCTAAACATTTTAATTCAGATACCTTGTATGTAGTCTCTCATATCTCTTCCACTTCATTTAGTCTATTTGTGAGACATAATATAAGTATGTTATCTCATTTGAGATTTCCATGTCCAAATTTTCAATTAGCCTTTCTTATGTATTTATTTTTTTAATTGATTTAATTCATTGTGGAGGCAAGGCACATGCGTGCCATGGCATATATGTCAGGTACTTTTCTCTCTCTGTCACATGAGCCACTGGTATCAAACTCAGGTTGTATGACAACAAATGCCTTGGTCCAATTATTCATCTTTGCAGTCCTTGCTTTACATTAAAAAATATATATATTCATGCTTTTCAGTCTTTGTCTTTTGCATATGTATGTGTGCATGCATGCACATGCATGTTTAAATACATGTTGCTTTATATACATAGAGGGCAGAAGAGTTCATGAGACCCATTGGACATAGAGTTACAGGAATTTTTGAGTGACATCTGCTTATTAACTTCATGCTTGGATTCGAACTCTGGTCCTCATGGCTGCCCAACAGGAACTCTTAACCATTAAGCCAGTAGTTCCCAAACTGTGGGTTGTGACCCCCTTCAGGGGACTAAGGATCTTTTCACAGGTATTACATATGAGATATCCTGCATATCAGATATTTACTTTATAATTCATTACAGTGAAAGGAATCTAGTAAGGGTGAAATGCCCAACTTACTAAAAACTTGACTTTGCCATGTCCTGTGACTCAGCTGTGTGTTGTCATTTGCAATCGGGTCTTGCATTCATATTCTGTAGCATAAGTAGGAACGGTGACAATAGCCTGTAAAGTTTGTGAGGAAGGACTAAGAGACCTCATTGACTAAAAACTCCAAAGCAAGTAAACATACCTGGCAATAGACTCTTTGGAGATCCTGTTGAGTCCTGAAAACTTGTCACTCACACCTGTGGAATATTATTTACACTGTGTGGATATATGTCACTGTGGTTGGGTTAATAAAGAAACTGGTTGACTAATAACTGCACAGGAAGAGGTTATGCAGGACTTCCAGAGCAAAAGAGAGCGTGAAAAAGAAGAGGAGGAGTCTCAGGTTATCAAGGAGATGCAAAGAAATCAGGAGATGAACTTGTGCTGCTGAGAAAAGGTACTGAGAAACATGAAAGAGCATAGATAATACAGGTTAATTTATAATATGAGAACTTTCTGTAGACAATCCTAAGCTATTGACTGAGCCTTTATGATAAGTTTTTATGTCAGTTATAGGGGAACAAGTAGTCCCAATGAAAATTCATCCTAACCCCACTGAATGATTGTTACATTTAAACTTTGGTGTGTGTATATGAATAGGTTTTAGAAAGGTTCCACAGTAATTAGTTTCTACACAGCTATTTCAAAGGTCTTTTATGTTACACCTTCCTATACTTTTTCCTCTGTCCTGGTTTACCATACCCCACCCCATTTAATCTCTCTGCTCCATGATTCTCATTTCAGTATTTATACTACATGTTTTAGCCTCCTTCCAGTGGAACCCCCCACCCACCCCATGGCTTCTTACTATTTTCCTGACTCTATATGTCCTTAACCTTAAGAACTCACATAAAGGCTTGAAGAAAGCATCATCCACATAATACTGCAAAAGTTGCAGAGGAAATATTGAAAGATCCAGGGGTAGCAGTAGCTGTAATTAGATGCATAGGACATACACAAGATCAGGTCACGCAGAAATCTCATCATAGATGTTGCAGGAGCTCATGTTGTCCTACCCCGAATTATGGATTTTTGACAGCTGATGACTAAACATGAATTTTTCTCATGGATGAGGCCTCTAAGAGAGGACACATGTTCAATAGATAGCCCTATACCAATGCACACACAGTCAGAACTAAGTGCACTAAGTCAATTTAAAAAAAATCAGAAGGAATTGGGATGGAAAAACAGATGTGGTGGCATATAGGGCACATAGGGCATGGAATGGAGGAGGAAGGAATGGTGGGTGAATTCTTATGAAAGTGCATATGAAAATTGAAATAAACAATAAAATCATTAAATTATGTTTACCACCACTCAATAATTCTTCCTTGCTAGCAGTATCAGATAATGCCATTCCCTCCCTTGAGTTGGCCAGTATGGAAATTCTTTAGGCATCACAGCTGCCCAGCTTTGTCATCAGCTCCACCCTCTGTAACTGCAGGACTCAGCAGTCCCTTAGTAATATTTTAGCTCTGAGGATGGGTGTTGTTTCAGAGTAGCTGACATCATACCAACTCCTGTTTTCAGTGTGTGTTAGATGGTCCTGTTTTTACACAGTTGACCTCATTGTCTAAAGCTCCCTGAGTGTGTGTGCTTAGTTTTGTAGTGGGGTATTTTTGTATTAATATTGTTCAGGTTACCGTCTTAGCTTGAGTATACTTATTTCAGTTCCGGTCAATCTCCATGGAATGTTCACAGTTCTTTGGTCCTTCAGGCCTCCTGTTCTTGACTGTGGAAGTGAGCATTTTGGGGCTTAGAGAAATGAGTTTGAAGAACTCTGTGACCTTCCTATGCAGTTCCTCATGATTCCTGTTCTAGCCCATCTTAACAGGACAGTAGCATTGAGTGATTTCCTGCATCTATTTCACCCAGATGTGAAGTTTAGCATCTAAAATGATGATCTTGCTCTCTTGGATTTTGGAATCTTTCCTTCTATTTTGTTTGTGGATCATGTTACTTGGGGTTGGGCTTTCTCTCTTTCCTACTGTTTTGATTTAGATATCTGTCTTAGTTATTACTTTCTTTACACAATTCACCTTCATCACTTCCATATTTTTAGATCTACTACTTTATTACTATATTTATTATCATACTTCCTCTATTTACTACCATACTTCTTTGCTTCTCCATGATTTCTTATCTCTTTTTGAAGTCATGGATCAGTTGTTTTCTTCTGGATTTATGTAGATTTAGAAAAGTGTTCTGTCTCTAGTCTGCCATCTGCTGGATTATTACCATGTTTTTAATGATTTTATTGTAGTCAAACATATGAATCCCTTTGTAGCAAAACAATATTTACCATGTTTCTGCAGAAGGTTCACATGATTTTATTGCATTTATTAAACCAACTATGTTTTTGACTGGATTTAGTGAATAATTTCCTATAATCATAGGATTTTAAAAGTTAATATTGTCTCTTATAGCTCTTTCCTCAAAGTATAATCTTTTGATACTAATCTGGTGATGAAACCTAGAGCCTCAAGCATGTTAATCAAGCATATCACTAGTGAATGCTTTATGTTTAATCTAATTATTCCCCTAGCAAATTCTTTCTATAGCATCCGAGTTAAATCTACAGATCACCAAAATCATTGCAACATATGTATGAAGGCCGAGAAACTGCTTCTGACCATTAATTTCTTCCTTGATTTATGCACAGTTTGTCTTTTTCGAAGGTTGACGACTTCACTGATAAGTTAAATGTCTTCAAGCAGAGATATGGGTGATTTGGACCATGAAGTCTTCCCAGATGTGTTGATTTGCATTGACACAGTCATGAGAATAAATCTCAGAGAAACATGTTCTGTTTTTGTTATTGAATTTTAGTACTCTAATTTACTGTACTCACTGTCTGTGTCAATGATGACAAGCGTCTGACACAAATGTCATTGCTCTCAGCCACTGCATATATAAATGCCATCTGAAGCTATTGGCTCCTCCCTTCTTTCTAATTGAAAGCATGTTTTATTCCTTTTGTTTATTCACTGGGTCATTTAGCAAAGTCCTCAAGTTGAATCAAGACCTAAATATCATAAATAGGGAAAGAAAAAACAAGTTATGTCTCTAGGACGTTTGATTTTACGTGAATAGAATAATTTAATTTATCCTACTTACACTAAGCAATTATGTAATATATTTAGTCTAAGTGAAGTTAATTATTTTATATAATAATAATAAAGTAATACATAATTAATTTGGAACTTAATAAAGATCTCAACAAGTGGCATCTGGCAAAATTCTGGGGATTGCATTTGAGGATACAATAGAAATTAGGCAGAGATACCATTATAACTTTAAGTGATAAGCTTGACTAGGTGGCCACGATGATAGTAAATGCTCTTATTCACAGTCATCACAAGAAGCAGGGACTCCTATCTCTGTCCCAAATAGCACTGAAGTTTAGCTGACATGCTTAATTTACCACAGTAGAATTTATACAATGAACATTTCTGACAAGACCACAAAACCAATTCATCTTTCCAGAATTTATCAGACAACTAACTCATCAAATAATTCCAATTCTGTATGGAGAGGAGAATAAAGTAATGAATGAAAGTCACTTAGTGTACATTCTTCCTCATAGAGTGTGAGGTGGTTAAGGGATAATGAGGAAGTTAGCAATGGTTCCCCAGTACATCTATAAGAATGTTTCTGGAAGAGCATAACATGTCCTGTATAGGCACAGGAGTTTTGATCCCCTGAAACTAGACTAACAGAGCATTGTGAACTAACTAGTTTATGTGCTGGGAACTAAACTCATCCTCTGCAAGAGAAAAAAAAATCTTTTAAGAGCATAAATATGCTCTTAACAGCTGAGCCTTCTGCCCTGCTCAGAAAGATTTTTTTGTTCATTATTATTATTATCATTCTTTGAATTGACTCTTAAGGAAACTGTAGTAGTATGTGAATACTTTTCAACTTCTCAATTGTTTCAAGTAAAATTGTTGAATTTCTTCAAATTAATTTAGGTTTTTTTCAATTGCTGAAATTCTGTATATAGAGAATCATTCTAAATTGTATGTGTTTAAGAAATGGCATACATTCATTTTTGCTGCAAGTTAACTCCAAGGCATAGTTTGCAAACTACGTCTTCAGGAGGAAATTTAATCTTTTTGACTTTTGGATTCTATGACTATGCAAAAGACCCAAGGATTTATTTAATCTCAGGACATTGATGATAATTCTCCACCAATTATTTACTCATTTCTGTTGATTTGAAACAAGATATTCCTTGTGGAAGTCCCATAGCTCTGCAGCCTCTTAGTCTCTGCATTAATCATAATCATTATTCTTATTGTTGTCATCACCTGTCAATATCACCCTTTGTCATTTTTGTCATAAGGCAGTGAAGCAATCACTTGATGAGAAATATTACTCCTCACAAACTCACTAATACATCTGGGTTTATGTTTATTTAAGTTTTTTTTATTTTCAGAAACCATCCTCAATATTAATGATGGTGGAAAAACAGTTACATGTTCCACAAAGCTCTTTAGAGCTCACAGACTTAAAGCATCTCTTGGGTAGATTGTGCTTACTTCCAGAACTCTTTTCCTTTTGAGATAAGTTCTTGGTATCAATCTATTCTAGACCTTACGTAGCCCAAGGCAGACATAAATTTATAGGCTTTTGTTTTAAATCAGCAAGTTCTAGGACTGTTGGCAAATTACACACCCTTTAAATAATCTATTGAAATCCTCATTTCAGTTAAAATAAACATAACAGAAAGAAGTATGGGTGTAATTCAGGAACTTAATATCTCAGAACTATAAGACATTACCAGATGCACTTATCAAAGAATAACTGGATATATATTATCCATTCTACAATAGCCCAAATGTCAAATCCACCTAGATGTGCACCAACAGATGAACTTGTAAGGAAAATGTAAAGCTAAGGCTATATTTAGTCTAAACAAGTAACAGTAGTTACTAGAAACTAAGGAGCAAATATGAAAAACAGCATTCAGTGACAAATATTAAGCATAATAGTAGAAATCTTTTTTGGTGTTGTACAACATGGACGATGACCATTTTCCATAAACCCATTTTATGAGGATCTAAACAGTGAGTTAATAGGCTTCCAATAAAAAGAAATAATTTTTTAAAAGAGGATTGCTAATTTGAAGAGGAAATGCTAAAATGCTGTTTTTATCAGTACACCATTTATTTATTTATTTATTCATTTTTTTAATTAAAAATTTCCACTTCCTTCCCTCCTCTCATTTCCCTCCCCCTCCCTCTCCAGTCCAAAGAGGAATCAGGGTTCCCTGCCCTGTGGGAAGCCCAAGGTCCTTCCCCCTCTATCCAGGTTTAGGAAGGTGGGCATCCAAACAGACTAGGCACCCACAAAGCCAGTACATGCAGTAGAATCAAAACCCAGTGCCATTGTC
>LOEQ01005981.1:10898-45921 GCA_001685075.1 Bramus lutescens | reverse complement strand
TGCCCAAATGGCTAGCAAACTCCATAAGGAGCCTCTTTGATGCCCATCTTCTTTAAGAAGTAGCTTGGTACTGCCAGGAGCAGACGTGTCTTATTGTCATGGAAACTTCCTAAGTTATTAAAACATTTAAAATGCCATTTTCTGTAGTCCTTGAAAGATATGAAGAGTGCCTATCTGAAATATATCTATGCACATCTAGAAAATCTAACTAACATGACTACAAACTTGACTATTACAGATGATTATCTATTAACCTATATTTCTTAATTATACATAACATTTTAAATGAACTACACAATCACAAAACTACACAATCACAACCAGAATGGAATTCCATATGAAAAGAAAGTCAATAGAATCCAGACAGCAGAGCTCAGCTGAGCCCTTAGTGTTCTGATATATCTCGAGGTAAATAGAGCCAATAAAGTAAGTGGCTAAAAGACACCTACATGAAAATAACCATTATATATAAACACACCAATATATGAACACACCAATCCTAATACCCAGTTCTCCTTACTCAGATGTTTAAGAAAAAGCAGGGGAATAATTATGAGCCTTGCAGAGTGTTACCTAATATTTTTTCCAGCTAAAATTTTCAGATAAGAACACACTCTTGCAGTCTATAAACCTCTGAGGCTATAAACCAAGAGTACCGTAAACAAAATTTCCTGCTTTTAATGGAATCTGATTTCCAAGAAAGGAAAATCTTGATATTAATTATTTAATAATTCAGTGGCATCGAAGAATATCTGGGAAATAACTGATTTTGTATTCTCCATTAAAATGAAGGCTTCTTTGCTTGGATATTGTTTCCTTATACATTTCCTCTTACACTGGTATCAGACACACAGTAGATGTTCAATAAATATTTTTGAAATACTACAATATCTGTATTAACCAGAAGAAAAGTCTCAATATTTAAACTGTACAAAATTTCCTTTAAAAAGGCTATATATATATATTAAAATCCTTGTCTCATGGCATACTATTCCTTGTTTTCAATATCCTCTTAATTGTTCCATATTTATTTGACCCCATCTTACCTCCAAACCCACAGTGAAGTCTGATTTCCTTTAGTCCATGTCTTCATCACCAGAGAACTATGACCTTTTGTATATATTGCCTGAATACTTTTTACCCTCTTTCATGTAAATATGACCATATGAGATTCTCATGTTTTTCCATACCTTTCTGAAAGACTTGCCTTTTCATAGTCAGAGAGAAAATGGAGATAGATATCACAAACTAAACTAAGTGAACTTGCACACTCAGTCACTCTTTTCTGTTCAGGGCTGGACACGTAGTTCAAATTCATTCCACATGGGTCCTATGCAGAAATCAAAAGTTCTCTGAAGAGGAAATTTCAAGTGAATAGCTGTGACAGTGTCCCCTTAACTAAAGCTGAGAGAAGCCAGGGTTAGAATCACAACCAGTATGAGACAAACATGGAACGTCGTGTTAAAGAACAAGGGCCAACAGAGTGTTGAACATGGAGAAATGCTCGTGGTAGAGATATTTATTTATGTTCCCAGTAACTTTCTAGCTCCCATAAATCTGAGTAATATTTGGTTTTCTGCCTTTGATATGTGAGATTCTTCTACATTCCCTTCAAAGAAATGTCCCCTGCCAAGCAAGCTCAAGTGGATTGCTTCTTATGGAAATCAGCTTTGCTTATAAATGGAGATTCTGTTATTTATATTTTATTTTCTTCATGCCTTTACACATAGTACGAGTAAGTAAATCCATGGCACTAGATACTCATCTGTTCCACACTTAGGCCAACTCAATGATTAGTTCAGTGTTTTTGTTCAAAGATCATTGTTTGTCTGTTTTCACTTCAAGTACGCAGGCAATGCATAGAGGTAGTCCTTATTCGTGGTTGAGTCACCACATTGATAACACTCAACTCCAACCTGATGCTTCAGTTGTTAGCAATAAGATAGGAATGCAGGATTTTATAAGAGCAGATTAAAAATATTTCTTTAAAATGTCAATGAAGAAAAAAAAAACACTTTGAAATAGTCTCTTCAGATAATACACATCTCCAGCATCCTGTAGCACCACTACCACCTTTACTTACAAACAAAAGGATTATTTTAAGTCAAGTTGTTTTTCTCAATGCTGGCAATATTCACTACATTTATTTGCTCAATGAAGTATTCTTTATACTTATTTTTGTTCTTTATCAAAAACATCTCTTGTCCTTGCTGGGCTGAGGGTTGAGGATCGGAAAGCAATATTCCAGCTGTTCGTAAAGCCAGTGTTTTTTAGCAAGGTTAAGCAGTGCCTTTTCAAACTCCCTGAGCTGTGTGCGTCATCTCCTGGTGAGTCAAACTTGTTACATTAGTACTTTTCAGAGAGAAAGGCCATCAAACAAGGTGGCTGAGATGTGTTTATCGCAACTCCCCCTGATCTGGCATTCAAGAAGTCCTCTCAGTTGGTCCTATATATTATTTATCCATCAGTCCCCCACTTAACTCCACATTTTTACCTAGAGAGATAGAGAGAGCATGTCTTTAGAATTATGGGGCTCTGTACGAGATACTTTAAATGTTGCCACAGCAAAATAACTGACAAATACAAGCTAAAGAAGGGTTAATTTTGACATACAGTTTCAAAGAATGCATTCATGATGGAAAAGATGGTAGTAGCAATTTGGGGCAGGTTGCTCTATTTGCATCTATATCCCTGAAACTAATTGTGCTCAAACTCGAGCTCGGCTCTCTTTCTCTTTTCTGTTCAATCTGAGACTCCAACCCATAGGACAGATTTGTCATATTTAGGTGTAGGTCTTTCAGTCTCAGCTAACTTAATTTGATAAATCCTTTACGGACATACCTAGAGATATGTTTCCATGGTGATTCTAGTGGTCATCAGTCTGACAATAAAGATTATTCATGCCAGGTTCTTTGGGGAAGAAACTCATCTGAGTGAGTTTGAGAGGAGCTTCTGAACAGCTAGTCAGTGGCCTTTTCTTGATGTGTTGTCCGGACCTTAATTCTGCTTCTTAATACTTCTGTTGTCTTCCTAAATTCTACATATTCTTTCTATTTCTGTAAGGTATCTCAGGCTGCTAGTTTGCTGCCTAATGGAATGAAAATAAAGAAAGAGAGCATTATAAAGATAATCAAAGAAAGGTAACAGGCTTCTGAACTGCAAAACCTCTGTATGCCTTTAAAATATTAAAAAGTATGTTCTGTGATTTTATGAAGAAGCTAATGAGCACATGTTTCTAAGAATTTCTCTACTTGGTATGAAATATCTTAGGGGACATTATTGTTTGGGTGTTAAATGCCCCAAAAAGCTCATATATTTTACTACTTCGACATCTGCTGGTACTGCTGGTTTGAGAAGTTGTGGAACCTTAGTGAGGCAAGACTTACTGGAGGAAGCAGTCTTCTACTGAGTGAGCTGTAAGATTTATATCTTGCCTCATATTCTATTAACTCTCTGCTTCCTGATACTTTGAGATGTCAGCAAGTAGCCTCATGTTCCTGCTGCCATAGCTTTTAGCTGCCTTCATGCTATGACTTCTCCTGCACAATGAGTTTACAGATCTCAGCTAATAATCAAAAATATTCTCTATTTGAGTTTCTTCCTCAAGTATTGACTCCCCAAGTTGAGAAAATAACTAATAACAGGTTCCATGTTTAGTGCCATTACCAATCTTCATCTTAAAAGTTTGATATGTATTGGGAGAAAAAGTTTGGTTTGCACAAGGGTCCTTTGTGGTTTAGGGAATCTGTGCTTGACACTGTACAAGCCTCATTTTCTACACAAATTTCACACTGATCTACAATTTTTTTTCAGTCATCCAGTCTCATTCACTTCATTGGCATAACGTCATTGAAATGCTACTGTTTATACCATGCTTTCCTAATTCTTCTCCATTTAAAATCATTGTATTCATTTTCTTTCTGGAAAAGTTCAATTTATATTTTAAATGTTAACTCAAATGTTATCTCCTTCATTATGGATTCATAGAATACGAGAAGTAGAAGAGATCTCCTTAATTATCTTGTCCCAATTTCCTTAAGATTAGAAACACATAGAGGCCCTGCATAACTCATGCCAAGTCACGTAGGGATTGAAGGCCAGAGATACTTTACCTGTAAGACTCTGTGAAGAATAACCATTCTACAAGTTATCATGGCTACATGAGGTTGAAAAGCAATCAATGAAAAGCATAGGGTTGGAGCGATGTGGCCTCAAGAATCAAGTGAAATTACTTATTGGGTTCTAGTGACAAAATCCACATTGGAGTAGTGTTAAGTAACAATTATCACAGCCAAATCATAGATTATGTCATTATAATTCACAAATAAGCAGTCCATAGTTTCAAGGCCCCTAACATAAAATTATACAATTACAGCTGTTACTTGAAGATACTAAGTCAACAATTTTTAAAAATCATCAATCTTTGGTATTTGTGGTTTTGTGAGTTTTGTCTCTTCAAGAACACCGAAACTTAGACCTCATTATTCCAGTATTGTTTTCATTTTATTATATCATATTTTCTAATGATAAAATGACACCTTTATAAATCTCATAGAATAAACAAGAAAACAAACAAACAAGAATATTATTTGTTTTCAGGGAGACAGGAAAAGATAACAAAATGACAGCCATTCTGTCACAAGGACCAAAGTATGAATTAGTTTTCCTTCTGATGAGAATAAATATTTCCAAAATCATCCTCATGCTATCATATGATCCACTTGTGAGTGAGATTTTTTTAACACTCTGCTGGTTTTCTTTGTTAACCTGGGACTGATATTGATGTCAGCATTAGTGATTACAATGAGGCACATTTTCAAATATCATTTTGTTCCACAATTACTCCAAAAATTGTTAGATTTAAATGCTACTGATCTTTTGTTTTAGTATCTTTGAAATATTAAAAATATTAATAGTTACAGAGGTCAATAATCCTTTGGAATACTCTGTAGGTGAGACTATCATGAACTTCACAAGTTTAAGTGTCAGCATGTATTTTCACCTCAATTGTTGCTGACATCTAAAGTTCAGCACTAGAGCTTCTCTTAGCTTTTGAATGTGCTTGTCCTGTTAAACTTTCCTTTCAATCCATTCACCAAAACTTAACATTATCTTAAATGAAACTTTATTTCTCAATAAAACCCCCTATTTAATTAGATACTCTGTTTCCTTATCATCAAGGGTTTATTTGAAGCAAATGCTTTCTAAGAAACAAGTGTTTTTAATTTGTTTATTCTTCTCTCATATGTTTCATCTCAACCGCAGTTTTCCTCCCTCCTCTCTCTTTATCCTCTCTCCCTCATCTCCCCTCTCTCCCAGATCCACTCCTCTTCCATTTCCCTTCAGAAGAGAACAGGACTCCACGTGATAGCAACCTAATATGACAACAAGTCAGAGTAAGACTAGGCACATATTCTCTTATCAAGGCTGGAAGTGGTAACACAGTAGGAGGAAAAGGGTACCAAGATAAGGCAGAAGTGTCAGTGACAAACTTCACTCTCATTGTTAGGAGTTCCACGAGAACGTCAAGCTATGGAACCAAAGTATACAAGCAGAGACCTAGCTCAAACTCTTACAAGCTTCCTGATTGTTACTTCAGTTTTTGTGAGACCCTATGAGCTGGTTCTGTGAGCCATGTTCTTGTGGTGTCCTCCATCCCTCTGGCTCCTACAATCCTCACTTCCCCTCTTCCTTGGGTTTCCAAGAACTCCACCTAATGTTTGCATGTGTTTTTCTGTATCTGTTCCTACCAATTGCTGGATGAAGTCTCTAATGATGACCGGAATAGGATCTGTTTATGACTACAGCTGAATCATTTCCTTGAAATTTTTGTCGGTCATGTTCAGTTCTTTCCTTGGTCTCTGGGCTATTCAGCCTCAAGTTCCTGGCTATCCAGGAGATATCAGGCATGAGCTTCCTCTCATGGCATGGGCCTCAAGTTGGATGAGTCATTGGTTAACCACTTCCACAAGCTCAATGTAAGCATTACCCAATCACATCTTATGGTCACGACAACTTGTAGATTGAAACCGAACTGTGGCTTCATTAGTATCCCATTCCCATAGCTGGAAGCCTTCACTGGTTACAGAAAATTGCCAGTTTAGTCTCTATATCCCTTATTATTAAGAGTCTTCATTAGGGTCCTTCCCATAAACTCCATGGAGTTTATATTGCTAGGTTTCCACATCGCCCCTGAAATGTACCCAGTTCCAGTCATCTCTCTAAATACTCTCTCCTTCACTATCTCAACACTTCTGTTACCATCCTACCTGTTCTTAGTCCACTGCAAAATCCATTCCATTTCTCCCTTCCCAGAGTGAACCATGCTCCCTACCCCCTGCCTTGAGCCTACCTTGTTACTTTATCTGTGTGAGTCTGTAGATTTTAGCATAATTATCCATTACTTATCAGCTAATATCCACTTATAAGTGAGTACATACCATACCTTTTGTGTCTGTCTAGGTCGGTGTTACCTCAATCAGGATATTTTATAGTTCCATCCATTTGCTTGCAAGTTTAATGATGTCATTATTTTTAACAGATAAGTAATACACCATTGTGTAAATGTTGTACCAGTTTCTTTATCCATTCTTTGGTTGGCAGAAATCTAGATTGTTTCCAATTTCTGGCTAATATGAAAAAAGATGCTATGAACATAGTTATGCAAATGTCCTCCTGGTGGGATGGAGCATATTTTGGGTATGTCCCAGGAGTGGTATAGCTGGGTCTTGNCTTGCAAGTTTAATGATGTCATTATTTTTAACAGATAAGTAATACACCATTGTGTAAATGTTGTACCAGTTTCTTTATCCATTCTTTGGTTGGCAGAAATCTAGATTGTTTCCAATTTCTGGCTAATATGAAAAAAGATGCTATGAACATAGTTATGCAAATGTCCTCCTGGTGGGATGGAGCATATTTTGGGTATGTCCCAGGAGTGGTATAGCTGGGTCTTGAGTTTTATTGATTGCAATGTTCTAGGGAAGTGCTATATTGATTTTCATAGAAGTTGTACAACTTTGCATTCTAACAACAGTGGAGGAGTGAGTCCCTTGCTCCACATTCTCTCTAGCATGAGCTGTCATTTTTGTGTGTATTTTTATCTCAGCCATTTTAACCAGCGTAAGATAGAATCTCAGAGTCATTTTTATTTCCATTTCTTTGATTGATAAGGCTGTTGAAAATTTCTGGCTTGGATAATTTGTGGGGCCACTGGCAGTAAGACCAGGAGGAATCTCTAATGAATAATCTGACTCTTTTGAGCCCATTTCCTATGAAGAGAAATTTTGCTCAGCCTAGACACAGGGGGTGAGTCTTGGTCTTGCCTCAAAGTGGTGATGTGACAGAATTTGTTGACTCCTCATGGGAGGCCTTACCCTCTCTGAGGAGGAGATGGTGGGTTGGGGTAAAGGTAAGGGGGTGGGAGCAGGAGGAAATGGAGAGGAAACTGGGATTAGTATGAAAAATGAAATAAAACAAAATAAATCTTTAAAAATCATTTCTTTAAGTATTTCCTGGACACTTGAGATTGCTCTATTAGGAATCCTCTGTTTATATCTATACCCCATTTTTAATTGGATTATCTGGTTCATTGATGTCAGTTTCTTGAGTTCTTTGGATATTAGCCCTTTGTCAAATGGGGAGTTGGTAAAAATTTTATCCCATTCCAAAGGCTGCCATTTTATTCTAGTTACAGTTTTTTTTAGATTTACAGAATCTTTGTATTTTTATGAGGTCCAACATTACTCAACTTCATATGGAAAAGCAAAACAAACTAAAAAGCAAGATAACTAAAACAATATTGTACTATAAAAGAACTTCCAGATGTACCACCATCCTTGATTTCAAGCTGTACTACAGAGCTATAGTAATAATAATAAAAAACACCCTTGGCATAAAAAGCAGAGATGCTGATCAGTGAAACTGAATCACAGACCCAGATACAAATCCATACTTCTATGGACAACCCATTTTTGATAAAGAAGCCAGAAATATACATTGGTAAAAAGAAAGCATCTTCAACAAATAGTGCTAATCTAGTTGGATGTCTTCACATAGAAGATGCCAAATAGATCTTTATCTATCAGTCTGCACAAAACTCAAGTCCAAATGGATCAAAGACCTCAACACAAAACCAGATACACTAAACTTAATAGAAGAAAAGTGTATATGGGTGGGAAAGGGATAGCCTTGAACGCATTAGCACAGGTGACAACTTCCTGAACAGAACACAGATAGTGCAGGCTCTAAGCCTTCCACATGCTATCCTAAAATATGGTAACATATACATGAGTAATTGCCTTTTAGTTTCCACTTTTCTGAAGTAATAGTATATTCCAGCTGTGCCTTGAATCATGACTTTTCCTATACTGGATACTGATATATATATATATACATACATATATATTTATCATCATAGCCTAGCATGGTGAACCAATCAGTATACTGATGCTACTTATGGGAAAATAGGCGAGGAGTTGTTTACAGTATGAGTGATTTGAAGGCAACTGGAGTCCTGAACATGTCTACTCTAACACAGGTAAAGATTTGTAAAATCTATGTTACTGAATTCCTAAGCTCCTACCTCCCCTTTCATGTATTCTATCCTCAGCACCCATGAGAATACATATAACTATGATGTCAAGAAAGCATGGAGGCTAGAAATGACAATCTGCTTCCCATTGGAAATACTGAGAGTCTCATTGCCATTGCTATTGTTCCACTGCATTATCTTAACTGATGGTCAAGGTGTTCAGTAGGTCACTATATCATCTCTGATTCAGAATGACAAATGGTCATGTCAAACATGGAGGAATAATCTAAAAACCTTAATTCCATCTTTAGCACCTTAACTGGTGCTTGCCTCCTATCAACTTTGGGTAAAGAAATATCAGCGATCTCTTTTATCTTACATTTTCTTATTCTCGTTTGATCTTTTGTTAGTGCCCATGCTATTTTACTCAACTAATCAAAATTATTTTCAATTTTCTAATTTTCCATGTCCCTTCTTTAATATTGCATTTATTTTATTTTATATTTAGAACAGTATCTCATTTTCCTGGCTCATGATTTATTTCAACTTTATACCACTATTTTTCTAATAAGACCACACCAATGAGGTTATTTGCCCTTTTTCTGAATTCTATAACTCTAGGAGATGAGTCTTCAAACAAATCAATGATTGCTCTTTAGACAGCCATTTATCAATATCATTTGAGCTTAAGTAGGTTCCCAATACCACCCTCAAGGGGACTTATAAAACTTAAAAAATCAAAATTTTCATATTTTATGGGTTGCCATGAAGGAATGATGACCAACACAATCATTATGAAAATATCATAGAAGTCATGGTGGTGGAGAAATCCAATAACAATGTTCCTACTCCCCCACCAACCACCACAGTAGTATTATATAGGCAATAGTTAATTTTTCTAACATAGGGTATTACTGGAGAACAGTAACACAGACATCCTCATATCTAACCCTAGCTTTGAACTTTATCAAGAGCTGACAGGGTGTCTCATTTTAAATCATATTGTTAGCATAGACTCTCTGCCCTGACTGAGAAGCTCTCATCAAAACACACTTTATTGTGCTGAATATCATGAGGCTTATTAGTTCACTCTCAGGAGCTAGTAACAAAGTACTTTCTTTTGGCAATAATATCTGCAATGTAAGTTCCCAACAAAGTAGCACCCTTTAAGGGCAAATACTTGCACGTAAATTTCTGCTATTTCATGTGTATGAATCTTCCATCCTTCTTATAGCTATGTAGGTTCTATGATTTTACAATGAGTGAGCACGTCAGTTCATGAGTAGAAGAGAAATGATGCCCACAATAGCTTCCCACAAATTGCTGCTATTCCTGGGTGCCACCTTCTACTTTTTAAACTTATCTTAGAAAAATGAAATTTTGAAAATTGAATAATTTTAATAGCCCTTTAATTTATCTATTATGATATATATATATATANTATATATATATATTACACTGAATAGAATCTCTCCAGTAAATGGGATTGAGTATAATTTAAGGGTGGTAAAATGACTCCAAGCCTCATGATTTGAGTTCTACCCCCAAAACATACCTCTTGGAAATAGAATAGATTATATCAGGTAGTCTTCTGACATTCACACATGCATCATGGCAAGTGTGTGTGCACATACATAATCTACATAAATACCTCTTAACAACAGGAAGTATAGGTATGTGTATGTGTGTGTGTGTATAAGTAATTTTTATGACCACAAGATAGCTTGTTTTTTTCTAAGCATCTATTCTGTTGAAGTCTCAGTTGGCAAAATACCTTACATTTTGGAATCTAATCCTCTGAATAATTGTGGATATTTCTTTTTAAACTTCCTTTATTCTTATTAGAATTAAATTTTACTCTCAATTTCAATATTACATATATTCTCTAAATTACTTTTAAATATATAAATCAATCCATAACACTATTTTGTTTTATGGCAAAATTGATTTTTGTGTCTTATAATTTTTAGAAAATGCATTCTGCTATGAATGTACAACATATGTTTTGCAGAGCCTAACCTCAAACTGCTACTCATTCTACTTTGCCTCTACTGTTTTCTTGGTAGAAACATATGATTACCTGGAATTATCACTTTCATTATTTAGCTTTGACACATTTCTCTGTCTTTGAGTGAAAGCCCTTTGTAGTCATGACTTTGGTATCTCACTCCCTTCTTATAAATTCCTTGCTTTTATGCCTGGGATAAAACTTGACACATGGCATCTGATGTTTGTTGACTGTCATCTATCATAAAGGAGCATGTATGGATTTTATAAGAAAGGGAGAGATCAACCAATTGAATGGAAGGCTGTAAAAAGGGGATGGGTAAAATTCACACAAATCGTCAAGATAACAGAGGAAACTAAGCTTTATGGAACTTTGGGCACTCGGAAAGTACTCCATGTTGTATGACCTACGAAGCATGTCTATGTATCTGCAAAATGTGATGTGTGGAAGAAACATATATACTATTCTAAAATGTTGTATTTTATTATGTTTTTAATTGAGATGGAATTTTATCACTTCCCTTCTCTCCATCCTCTCCAAACTATCTTTTTTGAATCTCTACAATGGCCCTTACGAGTTAGTAGCCTCATTTTATTTTACTATTGATGTTGAATACTTAAATGTGTGTTTGCACAAATATATACAAAGACATAGACTACTGAGACAGATTTGTTGTTATTATTGTTTGTGTGTGTATGAATTTAGGGCCTACCATGTTGCCCTGTAAAACAATAAGGGAGTTCATCCTCGAGAGGGGGTAATTCTCCCTTTTCCATCAGTCATTAACTGCGACTCCATGCAATTTAGCCCCCTTCAGAATAACATGCTCATGATATTGCTGATGTTATGGTTTTGCTCATGCAGACATTTCTAGGACAGGTTACTTCATAGCATACCTCCTGGTACTCTGGCTCTTTCAGTCTTCCTGCCTTTCCCACAATGTTCTCTGAGCCACAGATGCAGAAGCTGTGATGTAGATATGCCTTTTGGACTGGGCTCCCCACAATCTGTTGATCTCTATGTTATGTCCAGTTGTTGTTTACTGTAATAATCTCCATTTCTGTGAAAAGAGGCTTCTTGGTGGTACCTTCAGGTATCCAGGAAAAGTGACTCATGCATGAGGGGTGCTATTTTACCTACACAACCATTACTCTTTTGGGAACTTCCCAAATCTCAGCAGTTTTTTCCTTTATATGTTTTAAAATTGAAAATAGATACTTCCTTATAATATATTCTGATCATGGTTCCCACCCCACAACCTCTCTCAGATCGTAGTACTCCCATTATACCACTGATATTAGAAGAAAATAATATGGAAAACCTTATCCCCCCACCCATCTCCAGAACTATTATCTTTTTGGCAACCAGAGCTATTTATTTTTAAGGAAATTTTTTAGCTCCTTATTGCCTATGAGATTAATTATGACACTTATAACCTTTAATTATATGAAACTAAGTAGTGATTAGTGGCTCAATTGTTTTTCCTACCTTTAATGAAAGGGCACACAAAGAGTCCTTGCAACTAGGAAAGATAGTGATAACAGTTTGGAAATACAATTAAGTATCTCCTCTACAAAGCATATGTAATAGACAAGAGACAGACATAGAAGGTTGCTTTTGCTGTGATCACACCTGGAAAGAGGACAGAATAGACAGTGTATGGAACCGCTTCATGCTCATAGTTATCCTGTTTTCCAAATGTTAAAACAGGTATTAACTAGGGAAAAAATGGAAATCGTCTTAATCTTTCCTCTTTTGGGGGGAGGGACTGGTTTCTTTTCCTGTGTTCATTTGTCTTTAATGTTCTTTCTCATACATATATAGGGTTCATTACTAGACTGAGGACAAATTGAAGAAAGATGTAGAAAGTTCGATTTTTCTTAATCGATGTTGATATTTAACAGACGGTTTTCAGGCCCTGAATATGCACACATAGAAATAAGACAGCTTGGATGATATAAATCTTTACTTTATGCATTAATTTATTACTTCTTTGAAGAGAAGTGAAAAATGATATACATACATACATACATATACATACATACATACATACATACATACACACACACACACACACACACACACACACACATATATAAACACTAAGCAGGCTTGACTGTTTTTTCCCCATTTCTCAGATCTGTAGAAGGGATTGTAGATAGGCTATGGGTCCAGATAGAAAAGCAGCTTTCTGCCAGAAACGGTTTCGGCCTTTCAGGTAGGCAGTCAAACATGCAGAGCAGAGCTGATCGACATGCAGCACAGAGCTGATGGATCATCCTGCTGCAAGTTGCTAATCTGAGGCCCTCAAGGAGTTAAGGATGGCAGGTGGTTTTGGTTGCTATGTGCAGACAGAGAACATGCAATGCAGAAGTACCTTTATAATAGGTGAAGTGTGGACTCAGCCACCACGCACTTGCTGACGTGCAGTAGATCCCCAGAGACCAGTAGAGGCTTTCTTTTGTCTGGCATCAATGCAATACTACACTGCTAAATTTAGGGAGCCTGCATCCAGTGACGCTGAGACCTCACAATGACTAATTAGCAATGCAAACTGTGGATCTTGACAGGTTTAATTATTTAATCTCCAAGGTTTTGAATAAATTAAAGCTTTCTGTCAAAGAGCAGGAATTTAAAAACACACAAGTTAATATTATAAAGTCATGAAGCTTATACCATGAACCATGAAGAAAGCAGCCTAATGACAAAGCTAATAAGTTATGTGTGTGTGCTGGTTGTCTGTAAAACCCCAGAGATACCTTTTCATAGAGGACATTAGTGTGAGCATTCAGATAACCTAAGAGTTATGTGTGCATTTACATTTATAAAAGTTTTACTGTTATAGAAAACATACATGTGTGGCTAAGTGTGGGGTTATTCATAAGTGTATGAACATTTCAAAAGATTCATATGTGTACACATAGCATTAATAGCAATTTTGCATATATGAATAATATTGAAGATTTGGATATACACATAAAATGGAAAACATAATTCTGAGTTAATAAAACAATATCTTATGTGTGCGTGCATGTATTTGTGTGCTTGACTGTTTTGTATATGTTTGTGGGTATGTACTGACAGTTACTATGAGATTTTTAAAGCTTTATAAATATGTAGAAAGCAACTTGCATAAACACATGCTCACTCATGCACATACCATTTATTTATCCAATGTTTTCTTTATAATAGATATCTAAACATAAAGTGAATTGCCATTATGCCCAATAAACTGCTATCCTTCCAAACATATACATGTATGTTTTTTCACAAAATTCAGAAATTTTGAAAATCTGTACAAATTATATATATATACTTATATATGGTATGCATAGCATGTATATATTTTATCCATCCAATATATAATAGAACAGCACAAATGTATAGTAGGAAAATATTATATAAATAATGCTGAAAGTGATCATATAAGGTATAGTAAAAATCTAAAATATAAAATTTGATGGTTCATGTTTGATTTTCAAGTTTTTGAGAACATATTATGCCTTTTACAAAGCAAAAGATCACTTTGGCAGTAATAATACCATGAATGTATGTTCACTACATAAAATAAATCCAGTTATCTATCCTTATTTTCAATTACAGAATCACAGGTATAAATGTGAAAAATAGAAAATATGATAAAATAGAAGTGTGAACATAACCCTGTAATTTAGGTGCACTTATAAAATATTGGAATATTTTAAAATATTGGAATTCTACTTGTAATTCCTATGTGGTGACACTGTAATGTTATGCCCAGTGTGGAAGCAGGTGATAAACACAATATTTGAGATACATGGATTAATATTTACAGTGTAGGAATCGAGCACACAGCTGTAAGCACACTGAGTCTGCATGTAATAATTCTCACAACTTAATAACATTTGTTATTTGGCCACATTTAAATGTTTGATCCAATCACATTTAAAGTATTAACCCTGCTTTATACTCACCACCACTGTCCATCTCCAGAATTTTTCTGTTTTGTAAAACTGCATGGTACTCTCTATCAGTTAAGTCAGAATTCTTCATTGTCTGATACTTCAGCCCACTGGATTAGCCTCTGTGTCTCTATGTACCAGAAACATAGCTCAAAAAAAAAAATAGAATCACACAGCCTTTGCTATTTTGTGACTGTCATATTTCACTTGTTATAATGTATTCATAGGTAAAAACTTTATCAAAATAACTTTCCTCTTCAGAGTTGAATAAAAACAAACACACCCACAAACACACACACGAGTTCTCGCCCCTGTATGTAGAGATGATATTCCAGGGAAAGTCATTAGGAATAATAACCTGCCTGATAATAAGAGTTGGTAAAAGCCATACCGTGAGGGAGATGAACACTAGGGACTGGAGATTTTTTTTTTATTTAAGGTTGTCTGAAAAGTAATCTTCAAACATTTGTCTTTGAGAAGAAAAGCAAAAGAAATTGACAGGATAAACATTCATATTAAAATCACCAGAAGCCATAACTCTAATCAGAGATCTTGGTAGTGGTCTTGACATCTAACGGATGGCATGTCGTAGAAACATCAACAAGACAAAACTGTGGCACAGCAGGGAACATGTAAAGAAATGAAATGGGATATTGCCGAAGTCGGGGCTGATTAAAATAAGAAATTTTTTTCCTGATGCAAAAATAGATATCACAAAAGAAATATATATTACTACATATACATATTGAATTACTATACAATTAGTAACTCAATTCATTTAAACTGCATTATCTTAGTTTCAATCACATATCCATTTTACAAATGCCAAGCATCAAAGAGCCAGCCTCACTGTGGTAAATTACAGGGCACCAACCTTCATCTGGAGCTGTAGGAAGTTGGTCAACACATTGAAATTGCTTCTAACCTTACAGATAAAAATTCAGGTCTCAGAAGGCATTGAGAGTGCTCTCTGAGTCTCTTCTTTCTGACTGTTTCACTCCCTGTCTGTGCACATAAAGCAGCAGCACTTCCTGACTTGAGTGGCTGAGGCAATATTGAAAATGTCATTTGAGGTTCAGGTTTATAATCAAGTAGTGGACTTTCAGAATATTTGAAGATTGGTTTGTTTGTCCTTCTGTGTATTCTACTGTTCACCTGCTGTCTAGTAAAGCTGAGTGAATTCTTTTCCATGTTGCCGTAAAATCAGCAGCAACGAGAGGAGAACACCTACCACCACAAAGGCAAACCCTTGGTACATTCACACTTCGACTTCACCAGAGTCAGCTCTTCCCAAAGGTGTCTGCTTACCAACAGTACCTGGAGAACTTTGTCCACCTCAAAGCAAAATTCTGTATTGGTTTGCCCTCTGAGTGATTCCACAACATTCATCTACATTTGAAAACCTCAACAATGGTTGTCAAGTTATGCCTTCAATGATGGGATGAAGGGACAGAGGTTATACTTTTGCCTTAAATAACACTATTCCAAGTTGCTTATTTTGTTTAAAAATTAAAAACCATTTGAAGTTCTAATCTCCAAGTTAACTCGGAATAATCATAGCCTGGATATGAAATTCTAAGCCCTTGTACTGCCCAACCTTTTTTTCTTTATTTAACTCCTCATCTTCTTTAAGATAGCAAGGAATACTACTTTTTTGTTTCAAGAGTATGGGCTAAATAAGTCTGGTGTCCTTTCAAATGTCTCTAAGATTATCTTTCATTATGTTCATATAATTTGTGCACATATATTGGTGGATTTAAAGTGTTATTTAATCTATTGTTTTTACCTTTACATTTTTCTTGACTGAATTCCACTGTTTGAAAAGTTAGCTTTTCAGTTGGAGTAAATAAGTTTAAATCTTGGATTAATTTGTACAAGCATGCGTTTCAATCTTTTGAAAAAGTCTAGAGACAAGATATTACTAATTTGTAAAGAAAGATCACGCAATGAATGCAAATTTTGAACAGTAATTATACATTCATCTTTAATTATATCTGTTCTCATTATCAAAAATAAGATATGGTTTATGAGACTGGACAGTGTGCTCAGAGGTCAAGAGCCCTAAATGCTTTTGTATATGTTGTATAGGTTCAGTTCTAAGCACCCATATGACAGTTCATCCCTTTCTGTGACTCCAGGTTCAGGGGCTCGGATTCTCTCTTCACGACTTCATAACTACTGTTTGTATGTGGTTTAAATGCAGGCAAAACACACATACACACAAAATAAAAATAAATGAATCTTTAAAAAAGATATAGGATATTTACTGAAACAAATAAAATCATGTTTCATGTTTAAATACTCCAAAACTTCCTTTTTGTACCATAGTCAAATAGGAAGTTCTCTCAAAATGCATCCAAGATTCTCATTATTTGATCTTCATTATTACTGTTTTTTATGATTACCTTGCAAAACAACCACTGTTTGAAAATTATTTAAATGCTCAGATATGCCTCTGTTTCAGGTTTTACATTTTTATCTCCAAAGCATGTTTTTCCCAGATATCTAAATGACTGTGTTCTTCACCACCCCAGGCTCTGATCTGTCAGTTTAAAAATTTTATTCCAAATGAGCATCTTATTCACAGTACTATTATTCATGAGTATATACTTTTCTTGTTTTAATTTTCTCAATTCTCTGTTTCATCATGCGACATACACTGTGTTTTATGCTTACTCTTTAACCACTAATAAGACAAAATAGCAGCATACAGAATGGGAAAAGATCTTCACCAACCCCATTTCTGGTGTAGGGTTGATTTCCAACATATATTGGAAAAAAAATCAAGAAACCAGACATTAAAATACCAAATGATCAAATTCAAAGTGGGTTACAGAGCTAAACAGATTTCTCAACAATGGCCAGAATATACTTATAGAAGTTTTCAGCATCTTCAGTCATCAGAGAAATGGAAATCAAAATGACTCTAAGATACCAATTTTATACCCACAGAGACAGCTAACCTGATCTTGTGGGAGCTCACGGACTCTTGACCAACAGTTAGGTCCCCTACATGTGCATGTGGTATTTGGATAGCAAATAGCAGTAAGAGTAGGACCTGTCCCTGGTGCTTAGCTGGCTTTTGGGAACCCGTTCCCCATACTGGATTACCTGTCTTGATTCAGAGGGAGGAGCTTGGTCCTGCCTCAACTTGAAGTTCCGTACTTTGTTCAAGCCCATGGGAGGCCTGCCCCTTTCTTAATGGAGACAGAGGAGGAGTGGATGGGAAAGGGGGAATAGATGGAAAGCTAGGGTACGGGACAGGAGAAGAGAGGGGAGGGGAAACTGTGGTCAGTATGTAAAAAATGAAAAATGCTAATAAAATAAAAAAGAGTATAAACAACATGAGCAAAGATATTTTATGAACTTCCACTACCAAAAAGTGTATTCTCAAATTACAATTTTATACACAGGCATTGTTCAGTAATAAGTTAAATGAATAAGTAAATATACCCTAATCTATAGTAAACCACAATTCAATTGCTTGTTATGAGTTTATTTCTGAAATGTCCCCCAAACCACATGTATTGAAAGCTAATAGTACCTACTGAAACAGTGTTCATGGTTACATCCTTTGAGAGTACTATTGGATCATGAGGTCTCTAATTTAATCAGTGAAAAAATCCACTGATAAATTAGTAGCTTGATGGGCTACTTAGAATTTATAGAAAACTAAAGGACGGCTTTAGTTGGCAGACATGAGTCTCAAGTTGTGGAACTGCTGCTTTGATGTTCTAGCCCTGTGCTTGCTTGCTTTCTATGTCCAACCATCAGATGAGCAGCCCTGAGCCACATGCTTCCTAACCATGATGCTTTGCTTCTCTGGAGGCCAGAAACCGTGGACCCAGATGAGCATGGACTGAAATCTCTACAACTGTAGGCTCAAATAACTCTTTAGTGCTTTGAACTATTTACATTGGGTATTGTCACATGACACTGATAAGGTAAGGGACACCTTAAACAGTAGATAATCTAAATACATGTGTTGTCTCTTGGATGTATTTGCATGAGAGTTGTGTCTTCTGCTTGGAGAGGCATCCCTTCCCACCACCTTCTGTTTCAAGACCTCTGCTGCTACCTACGCTGGAAAACCTGACGCTCTTCCAGGAAAGTGTGGCTCAGATGAGCTGCTGTTTTCCAAACAGCTTTCTGACTCTTAGCGTCTGTTATTTGCACTGCCTGTTAGAACACAGCAGCACGCTCTCATAATTGTCTCCTTGTCTCCCTCTCTTACTATAATGCAAAGTTCATTAGGACAGTAACTAGGTCTTATTTATTTTTGATAATAAAATATGGAGAACAAAATGTCAATAAATATTTCCAAATGCAGTAATCAAGTATTCAACAGCTCTAGTCTATATATCAGTCTGTGACTTTCGAGGAAAGCTGACTGGACACAAAAATGCAAGAATGACAGTAAGTTAATCTAAATATGCAGGTGAGATTTCTTACCATTAGTGACAGTTATTTGTTTTGTGAATTTTATTTCCAAGGGACCGTAAGAAACAGAAATTAAAATGAGAATCAGAAAGTGGAATTTGAAAATGCAAGTCTGGGTCAGAATAGGAACCTATTTTTCCTTGCCAGTAAATATGCTGTCTGGTTGAAACACAGACATAGAAATGGTTGTGAGAAAGTATCTGTGTAGAGCTACCAATGAGATCCTGGGTCATAGGTGAGAGCACATTTCAAACTACAGCACAAACTTTCACCTTGGAAATTGTAACAATGATTGTTCCTAGTCTTATTGGAACATTCTTGTCAAACTCTGAACACTTACTGAAGCAGACAAGACACAGGTGTGAGGGCTCTTGGAAATCTCTCTTTCTAATAAAATACAGGTGTAAGTGTAAATGTCCATGCTGGGAAATTTCTAAGTCCCTGACGTTCACGGGATGAGTAACAGAACTCAGCTGCAGAAGCAAGGGGGCAAGCTACCTCCAAAAGCTGAAACACCACAATCACTATATTGAAGGTGATGTTGTACTCCAAATATATTCAACTTTTATCAGACAAAGAGTGACAAACAAGATAGTGGTACCCCTCCTAATTGTTCACAAAAATAAAATATTACTCCTAGAAACTTCAATCACTTATATGCTCAAAAGCAAATGAAATCATTTAATGAAGAGGATAATTGAGAAGTTTTAAGAAGTAGAATAAGAAGAAATTATATCTCTGGCTTTATAAAATTGATTTATAATATATGTGAAGTATTAATAAATTATTATCATAAAAAATAAAAACATATGAAAACTTGTCTTTAGGACATAGCTTAATGTGTCAAATATATTTTCAGAACAGAGTCTAGATAAATAGAAACATTCCACTTAACCGGGTGGTGGTGGTGCACTCCTTTAATTCCAGCACTCAGGAGGCAGAGGCAGGCAGATCTCTATGAGCTCAAGGCCAGTGTGATCTACAAACCAAGTTCAAGGAAAGCTGGGACTGTGATACAGAGAAAGCCTCTCTTGAAAGACCAAAACAAAAAAAAAACAAAACACAAAAACAACAACAACAAATGACCATGCTACTTGTGGCAGTTTAAATGTATTTGATCCCCATAATCTCAGAGGAAGAGGCACTATTTGGAGGTGTGGCTTTCATGGAGGGGGTATGGCCTTATTGAAGGAAGTGTGTAACTGTCAGGGTGGGTTTTTAGGTGTTCTATGCTCAGTATAACACCCAGTGTCTCAGTCAACCTTCTGTTGCATGCAGGAGGCAGTACTGTCAGCTCCAACAACATGTCTGAATGAATACCATCATGCTCTGCTCCATGATAATGGACTGAACCTCTGAAACTGTAAGCAAGCTATCCTCAGTTAACTATTTTCCTTTATAAGAGTTGCTGTGGTCATGGTGTCTCTTCACAGCAACAAAATTGCTAAAAGAGAAGTTGGTACCAGGCACTAGAGTACTGCTGTGATGGGCTTGACTATGCTTTCTTTAGAAGGAATACGGACCTTGGGACTGCTGATTAGAACAGCAGTTGTATGCTTTAAGTGCTGTTTAATGGGCCATTCTAGAAACAGCAGAGAAAATAGTACTATCAAATGTGATTTGATGATCTGTGGGAGGCTTTGAGGTTACAGAGGAGAATTTTAGTATGATGCCTAGAGGTCATTCTTCTGATACTTTCCTAAAGAAAGTAGCTTCTTTTTTCCCTTGTCCAAAAAGTCTGCCTGAGGTGAAAGTGAAGAATTTTGGATTAAGTGTATTGGCAGAGGAAAACTCAAAACAGACTAGGAAAACTCAAAACAGCCTAGTAATAGACTCTGTTGTGTAATTATTAGTGTTAACTCTGATAAAAATTTATAATGAAAAGGAGAAAGCTGAGCAGAGAAAAATATTTGAGGAGACAAGGAGCACCAGGTAGGATGGAGTTAAAGCCTGTGTTCAAGGAGATAAACAGATTAAGAAATTGAATAAAGGGGTGAAGAATTCACGAAAGATCCTACCCAACTGGTTTTCAACTTGTGGAAAGCTTAGAGCAGGATATGGTGATGCACAGCTTTAATCCCAGCACGCAGAAGGCAGAGTTGGTGGATCTCTGCTTTTGAAGCTGGCCTGGTCTACAGAACAAGTTCACAGCCTTGAATTAGGGAGTGAAGAAAACTATGAAAAACATAAAGCTGCTGAAGATGTAATTGAAAGATCTCTGAATTTGTGGCCAGTCTAGTACTCATAGCAAGTTCAAGGACTGCCAAGTTTGGTAAGGGAACAATCAAAGACAAAAAACGGTTGAAGATGTAAATGAACATGGGGGCCATGTCTCCATCCTAGAAAGATCCAGAACTTGGCAGCTTTGGCCACATAGTTCTGGTTTTAGAGTTCAAGATAAATTAAAGGAGTTATGGATAAAAGCCACTGAAGCAAGGCGTCTATCAGGGGTATCCCTGAATAGAGGCCAGGTAAAGAGGCCATTGCATGAAGCTGTGAAGTTACAACCTGGATTGCCTTAGAGAACCCAAGATGTTAGAGGTACCAGAGTCCTGGAACACCTGCCTAGGAGAACAGCTGACAGTGAGTGGAACCAACCCAAGACAAAGAAGTGTGTTACAGTCAGCAAAGCTGAACAGATTTGAAGATCTGAAGAGCTTTTGTTATCAGACATGGAGATGTAGAAATTGCAGTTTGCACATCTGGATTTTAGTCTTGCTTAAATTCAATTCATTATTTACTTGTTGTGCTCCCTTCCCTGAATTTAGGAATAATAAGGTATAGCCTGAGCCATTATATGTCTGTTGAAAATTTGTTATCTGATTTTTGATTTTGGTTGTATAGGTGATTACAGTTAAGAGACTGCATGAATATTAGACAAAACTTTGAGCTTTAGATTTTAAAACCTTGTTGAGACTGTTATAGCCTATGGGGACTTTTGAAGTTGGACTAAATGCATTATGTATTATGATATTGTTCCAAGCTTATGGTAGCATGGCATGGAATATGGTAGCTTGAATATATTTGACCTTCATAATTCTGGGGGCATTAGTGCTATTAGGAGGTGTGGCTTGTTGGATTGGGTTTGGCGTTTCGGGGGAAGTATCTCATTCTTGTATGTGGACTTTGAGGTTTCCTATGCTCAGGATACTTTGCAGTGTCTCAGTCAGCTTCCTCTTTCCTGGAAGATGTGGTGCTTTCATCTCTAGCACCATGTCTGCTTCATGCTGCCCTGATTCCCTCCATGATGATAAACGACTGAACCTCTGACACCTCTGAAGCTAGCCAAACTCAACTAAATGTTTTCCTCTGTAAGAGTTGCCAATGTCATAGGATCTCTGTGCAGCAATAAAATCCCTGATTTAGACCCCACTTTTCACCGTAGATTATAGATAACATCTTGTTGACTGTAGTTCAGAGATTGTGAAACAGTCTTAGTGGTCCTGGAATTCACTTGGTAGAACAAGCTGGCCCTGAACTCACAGAGATCCTCCTGACTGCTGGGATTAAAGCTGTGTACCATCACCGCCCGGTTTCAGAGGTCATTTTTATATTTAGTTTTGGAAATTTTGTTAGGCAAAATAGTTGCCAATATTTCTCTTTCATTATTGGAGACAATCGTACTGAAAATATAGTTCAGTAAATTTGGGAATTACTTAGAAGTCCTAAAATGGCACTACAATTAAATCACAGAGAATTTCATCACCAATAAGTTGCCAAATGCACTCTTGCAATTAATCATTACTCTGAAATCCATGTCCTAGTTACCATGGGTATCTGTTCTGTAATTTCACCTTTTTTTTTTGAAAACTGTATATAAATGCAATCAAGCTTTATCATACTTATTGTGCGTGGCTTCTTTCATTTAGAATGATGTTGTTTTATGATAAGTAGTATTCCACTGGATATGGTATTTCAATTTGGTTACTCAGTCATAAATTGAAGATACTTAGATTATTTGGAATAAATAAAGCTTCTGTGAACATTTGAGCAAATGACTTTATTTTCATTATTCCTGATGAAATAGCTCATATCAGAATCACTAGGCCACATGATAGACAGATATTTATGCACTCATATTTTTTATTCATACAATAAACTGAAAATATGTTAAAATATTGTATTACCATGAGCAATATGCCAAAGTGCTAGCTGATTCAAGTTGTCATTTGCTTTCATGAGATATTTCATGTGCTTCAATTTCTGTCCTAGTATGTGTGTGAAATATCTGTGTACATTTTCAATTCCATTTTTGAGATAATTGACAATGTAAGACATTTCATATAACTAAGTGTCCCCTGTTTATTTTTAGTAAAATGTCTGTTAGAAATTTTTGCTCATGTTTAAATTGGGTATTTGCTTCCATAGTTTTGAATTTTAGTAGTTTTGCATAATTTACATACCCACTTTTAAAAAAACAGTTACTTTGCAAATATTCTTTCATTATAGTACTTTGATATATAATCAAGTTATGCTTTTTATGAGTACCAAAAACATTTTGTATAGTTCTTAATTTATTCTCCATAGTTAATCATAACTTCCAGGAATAATGAGAGTTTGATTTTTTTTGAAACCTGCTTCTATTTCTTGATTTATTCTGTTGGTTTTAAACCTCATTGCCATATTTTATTTTAACAAACAAACTATTTTATCTCAATTAAGGTTTTTATGGCATATATTTTTATTTAGTGATCTTTACTAAATTGAGAGCATCTTATGATTAGTCACAAAACTGAATCCTATTTAACTTCCTGATTTATTTTTCTTCATATATTGAAATTATGATATAGTTTTTCTATACTTTTAATGCATTTCTGCATTCAATTTAAACATTCTGACTCTATGCATGAGAGATAATATTATGCATATTTACTTTCATGTAATAGCATTCTTATCAGTAAAATCCTGATTTTATTATTGGAAAAAACTTCCTCTTTTTAGATATACTTGAACAGTATTACAATTATTTTGTCTCAAAATTTCTGGAAAAGATCTCTTTCTTGGTTGTAAATAAGTTAAACATAAATACTTTTTAAATTTTATTATTCTGATTTTATTTCTTCTTTATTAAATCTGACAGCTTGCATCATTTAAGAAATCTGTCTAGGCAGAATGCATAATATGTACTATTAACAAATGTAAACCCTGGAGCACAGTTCTGCCCTTTGGAATTAATCTTTATTTTTGAGACTCTCATCCATGTGTATAATGATGTATGACTGTATCTAACCCCCAGTTACTCTGGGCAATCATCACATCACCCGCCTAACATGACCCTCTCCAAACTTCATGTTTTTTCTTGATAACATAACTAAGTCAATTTAGAGCTAGCCATATATCAAAGGGTGTGAGGTCACCCACTAGAGCTTATGAAATCTAGTAGTGGCTATGTCCTCAATAAAGAATAATTTTTGAACTCTCCTCAACCATCTGCGGTTGTTAGTGTCTCTGAGTTAGGTGGGTACTCGAAAGCATCTTACCCACCTACTTGGGGGTTTGGGCTGATTTGATCTTGAGCAGCCCATGTTCAAGTAACCACAGATGATGTGAGCTCATGTGCTTACAATACCCAAGTCAAATCCAGAAAATGGCATTTCATAGAGTTCCTCCACATTTTTCTGATCTTACATTCTTCTGCAACATTTCCTGAGGCTTTGTGGATGTGTTGGGTGTAATACAGATGTTGTATTTAGGGCTGAGCACTCAGTATCTTACTCTGAGCACTTTTACCAGTTTTTCATCTCTCCCTATGATTTGTGCCTATAGCAAAGTTTCTCTGACCAATGTTAAGAGCAACCCAGGTCTATAAATGTAAATGGAAGCATCTATCCCACCAGTCCCACAGTCATTCAGTTCCAAATAAACACACACAGTCTTCCATTCATTATAAACTGTTTGGCTTATGGTTCAGGCTTATACTAACTACCTCTTACAACTTAAATCAACCCTTAATTCTTATATATGATTAGCTTTTTTCTTCTCTCACCCAAGCCTACCCATATTTTTAAAAATATCATAAATAATTTATAGGTTTTTTTTCTGTCTGAATCTGTCTTTACTGTATATCTCTATCTTTTTCTAACCACATGAGTCTTTAATCTGCTAAATATATGCCTAGAATTAAGACTGTGGCTTTGATGGCTGATTCCACATCATTTGTTAGCTTTTTGAGAGTCTGTCTTCATGGTGGAGGTACTGGNAATGGCACAACTCTGTGGACATTCTAGGTCCATGCCGCCACCAAGAAGACTGATGCTGACCACTCATGAACACCATTCAAGTGCTTCGTGCAGAGCCTCTTAAAAGAGCTGCAAGGGTTTGGTGCTAAAGTTGAGCCTGGAAGCCTCTCTTAATGTATCCATGCATCTATTCACGGTCACAAAACAGAGCGTACCAAAGAAAAGATAGTTACCAAGAATCTCTGTTTAACTCTGTTCTTGTCTGTCCTGAATTCCTTATTTAAAAATCTTTCTCAGGCATTATACAGAAATTCTTGCCAAACCTTTGGGCACCATTTGTAAATATAAATTTCCGTCCACTAGGTCTCACAGCCATTCACTTCAAATAAACTTGCAAAGGCGTGTGTTAACTATAAACTGTTTGGTCTATTGTTCAGGTTTATTACTAACTAACTTTTATCACTTAAATTAATGTATAATTCTTATCTATGATTAGTCATGTGCCTTAGCACCTTATTTCAGTAAGGCATTCGCAAATTGCTTCTTCTGTTTCTGGATTGCTGCTGCATCTCTGCCTTTCCTTTTCCCAGAATTCCCTTAGTCTGGCCACCCCGTATTTTATTAAACTAACATGAGTGACAAATCTTTGTAATGTAAAAGAGCATTACCCACAGCATATGGGTATGAACAGAAATATATAAATGGCAATTTGACACCATGAGCAAATAAAAAAAATGACAATAACAGGTTATACCCTAGGACTTATGATCTCCTTAGCCACTAGTTTTAGACTTTGCGCTTTGATAAATCTGTGTTTTAACAACTGTTAGTACTGAGATGACCTACAGGAATGGAAAGAGAACAGCATAATTCATTAATTTTTTTGTAAAAGTTACTCCATCTTGGAAAAAGTTCTCATACCACCCAAGTTTAATCAAATAAAAGCTCAAAAGGAAACTTTTAGATAATAACACAATTCTAAAAATCAGCATTAACTTAAAAAGCGACATTGATCTATGGATTCTTATTTTAAAGTTAGTGTATAGTAACACATTTGAACAAGAAATTATCTTCTGATCACCAGTCAAAATTGCGATCTTTTTAATGTGTGTGTGTGAGTGCACACATGTGTGCATGCCTGGGTGAGTTTATGTCTACCACTTGAGTGAAGGTTTGTACAAAGGCCAGAAGAGGGCATCAAGATGATCCAGAACTGGAGTTATAGGCAGTTGTGAGCTACCAGACATGGGTGCTGAGAACTGGACTGGGTACTCTGCAAGATTAGTAAGAGATTTTTAACCCCTGAATAACAGACCTGTAATTTTTAATATTAATTTAGAAATGAAATATGTTTGGGTTATTTTACCATATGATACTCTAAATAATAAAATAAATAGTTCTTTGAAACTGCAAATGATTTTACCATTTCAATGCAATTTTTAATATGCTGAGAATCTATGCACAGCTCTTAAAAGATATCAGAAAACATAACTGTTACAATATGTTTTCAAACATTTCACTTTTAGGAATAATGGTATCATGTTTATTTGTTTTGTTTATAAAATATAATAGAATGATAAGCTATAAAATTTTGTGAAGATAAAATACATTTTAAAGCTGGCTAATATATTTAAAATATCACCAATTTATCCCTGGGGATACTAAGACATATGTTTATGACTTTTAAACTTCCAATTCTTTAAACATATAGAATTTTGCTCAAATTAATGTGTCTATTAAGAATTTATGGTTTTTAAAAACCCAAAAATGACCAGATGATGGTAGTATATCCCTTCAATCCCTGTACTCCGGAGGCAGAGGTAGGCAGGTTTCTGTGAGTTCAAGGACTGCCTGATCTACAAGAACTTTCTAGGACAGGCTCCAAAGCTGCAGGAAAACCCTTTCTCAAAAAACAAACAAAAAAGAAAGAAAGGAAAAAAAGAAAGAAAAACAAAATTAAAGACTACCAATATATTTTCTTATTGACTTCTCAGTGGATTCTAAAAAATCAGTTGTTAAATTTCCTAACATTTAAGACTGTAATTTAATTTGCTCCTGGTATTCATTTATATAGTGTGAGGGTCCACAGATGTGAGCCTGTTCCACTTTGACTGGAGTTCAGAGATTTTGAGCTAATTTTTGCTCTTACAAAGTTATTGACAACAGATGTGGTTACAAACTAGCGATTCTGACCTAGGGTGTGGTTAACTAGTATTTTGGGTATAGAATTGGATCCATTTCACCTGGACCAAAATCAGAGAATTCAAGTCTATTCCTTATATCATGTTAATGAAGTCTCTTGCTGGAAAATAAACGAAGCGGATTCAGTATTCACTGAATGTCCCTCTCAATGTTGTTCTGTGTTTCTGTTCTTTTTACGTAATAATGCTATTCCTCATGCTTCTACCCTGAAATGTATGAATCCTGTCGAGGATGGTCTTCGACAATAAAGATGTGTCTTCTGAGGTTTGAAATTACACGTTCAAATGATTTGTTTAGTTTTAACTGCTAATGGTAACCTCCCATATTGATTTTGACTGGATCTATTTAAGTTACCCAAATTTAAGATCTGCTTTCAAACTGTTTCAAGATCTGCACTGCTCTGAATGACAGCATTAAAATGGGGAGGGGCTTCTTTTCTGAATCTATCCTTTTCCTGGGAGAAAAAAAATCATGATTTCCTCTAGTGGTACTCTCATTAATGTATGCAGGCATTAACATCTTCTTGTGGTAATATGTTTTACTTGAATCATCCAACGTTTGTATGAAAAGTTAAGCCCCAACACCATAGTATTGAGCGCTAGGGACTTTATAGTTGAGAAGAGTTCTGATATCCCAGTTCATGTTGAATTGCTGAGTCTATCATTACTTTGGGTGGCAGCGTAAGTTTTGAGCTCCAAAGAGAAAAAGAGTGAGTGACTCCTTTCATCTCTTTCTCATGTCCATGCTTGTCTTTTGGTCCTTCAACCTTGGGTTAATGCAGCAAGAAGGTTCTCACCAATATGATGTCTTCCAACATGGACTTCTTAGAACTATAAAAATATCTCTTTGTAAATTAACTGGTATGTGGTATTCTATTCTAGCAACCCACACAACATGATAGAACACTAGGTAATAGTCATAGGTATAGGAAATGATTTTTCTCAGCTTGATTTACCAGAACTACCATTTTGTAGAAATTGGGAGGGAAGCATTGTTAAGACATACACTAAGAAAAACCCATTATTTTGCCTGTATGGACAGAGGAGTTGAGTTGTAAAAGCCTATCTCCTTCTCCAAAAAGGTTTCCCATGTGGAGAAGAGGACCCAGGAGACACAGTGAACACAATCAAAGCCGCTCAGGTAATTCTACCTCCAATCTGCTTTAGCCTTCTGTGAAATCAGCCTAAAGTTTTACAGTTTTCCTTTGGCTTTTCTATCATTTATAGTTCAGAATCAAAACAAAACACAAAAAGCTATGCCTTCAGTCGATTTTCATCACGCAGCAAGCATCTAGGTAACCTGATAGCAACACATGGTTGCCAGGGATATTTAACCCCTATCTCCTGTTTCTTTGTCCAGTTTTCTCAGCCAGGATGATTGCCTGTCCTGTATAATTTTGAAATTAAGCTTGACTGATATTTATATAAATTTATAATATGAACAATTTAAATTATTTATCATATATTATTATAATATGGTAACTAGTGTAATAATATATTTGATATCTAAGTGTTTAGCTTCTTCATAGGATATGATTTGGATACCTGCTTCCTAAACACAGGCAGAAATTTAGTTTTAATTGTAGGATGTTTTAATGTAGAATCTAATTAAATGTAATTAGTGCAGGAAAGTAACTGTCATGTGTAGAATTGGTGACATTTTTTTATTTGTCCAGTTGCTCATTTATTCAGAAAATAATGTTTGGATTCCTTATGGATACTGGACTCTGTTAGGAGTAAAGAAATCCTGAAACAAGTGATTATTCTTTTGGGGAAAATTTAGAACATGGAGTAGTAAAACATACTATTTGAACTAATTCTTGGTATTGTTCATTTTATTTTCAATTTAAAGTTTTTGCTGACAATTTTAGACATTGCACTATTAATGCTTATTTACCATTTACATATCTTTTCTGGAACAGTGTGGACATTTTTAAAAGGTGATATGAGATGCTTCTTAACTGTGTGTGTGTGTGTGTGTGTGTGCATGTGTGCGTGTGTGTGCTTGTGTTAGTGGAGGTCATAGAACAACCTTCAGGAGTTAGCTAACTTTCCCCCACCAGGTGGTTTCTAGGGATCTAGGGGAATTCAGGTCTTTGGATTGATCACAAAAGTCTTCACTGGTTTTGTTTACTTGTCAATCTTCTTTGCCTTCTCTCCATCCTCTTCCTCAGGATGATGCAGCAAGAAGATGCCTGTCAGGTGTCAGGACCTTGATGTCGGCTCCCCAGCCTCAAGAAGTATTAGCCAATATGCTTCTTTCATTATAATTGACAACTTCCTTGTCTATAGCAATCTGCTATAATAGTACTAAATGCAATAAAGCAGCCTATTTTCCAGTGAAATTATGGAAGACTAAACTGGAGCTTTTCAGTGCTTCCTCAGACAGATTGGTAGCACTGTGTCTAAATGGAGGATAGTATTTGTGATGGTGACAGTTATGAAGTAAATTCCAGTTAGCGGATATCCATCTATGCTTTTTATGGATCCTGGACAAATTAATTTACTTTCTACTTTTTGAATTATCAATAATAATATATGCTCCACAAGACTACTTATAAATGTAAATTAGATAACACTATATTTGGTGTCTCAGATTCCAGTGCAGGCAGGCAATATGAGTTTATTTTCTTCATTCTTTCCTTATGAGCAAAACCCATCTGGTCATTCCACTACTATAAAAATAAAAAATCCACAATCCCTACAATCATTCCAAAATTAGAAAGTCTAACAACTTTATTTTGGTGTACACTTTTTTCATTTTTATACAACAGAGATATCATAATTCTTTATGAATTTAATGCTAAATTGCTTAAGACCATATCTTTAGTTTTTTTTTTCTAAAAGTACACAAGCAATTTCAAATGTGTTCTAAATCCTCACAGAGAATGACTCTATTAAACAATGGATGTAATTAAACAAAAATAATTAATAGGAAAAAATACAGTCCTTTTATTGCTCTTTACTTGAGTAAGAGAAATTAAATCATGAGACTTGGAAATTCTGCAAGGTATAAATGTTCATTTTTTACCGTGTTTTCAAGAAACTAAACCCATCCAGATACTGTCTTTCAGGAACATTTTGCATATTTATGTGCAAGTACTGAAGTTTCCATGACTTTGCAGTTTGCTATTAACATTTTGTGTAGACTTTGTCCTGGCTAAAGATATAAGAACACATTTTGCCTAGGACTCAATTGCTGGCCAGACCTTCCTTATGCATAAAACACAGATCTTTCTTTTGGAACTGTGTTCCCTAAGATATATCATAGAATGCATATAATTTTTTTCTGACTAGCAAGAAATCCATGCACTATTCAATATCAACTGAGTGAGACACGACACTAAAAATTTCCAGTTATCATGAGTTCCTCTATTAGGAAGGAAATGAAGCAATTTTCCTTCCCTAAATACTGGCTTAGAATCCCATTCTGTATAGATACAAACCTTAGAAATTAACATCTCATTCTATCAGTAAATGAAAAGAACAACACACTGAAAAAAAATTGATCCTCTCTAGCCTAGGCAGTGGTGGTGCACACCTTTAATCCCAGCACTCGGAGGCAGAGGCAGGCGGATCTCTGTGAGTTTGAGGCCAGCCTGGTCTACAAGACCAGTCTACAAAGCTTCAGAGAAACCCTGCCTCAAAAAACAAAACATAAAAAAACCAACCATCTGAGATCCACTAGAGAAGTGACATCACAAACTAAAACTGCTTCCTCACAACTGGAGAGACAGGCAGGCAAGTACAACCATAGCTGACCAGATCTAAAGGCACAGGCAACAATCTCAACTGGATTCATTACTGCAATGGAATTATATGAACTATAATTAATGAGTTGTTCAACACAGCCAGTGTAACTTGGTAAAGCAGACTGGAGGACATTTTTTTTTAGTTTATCTGCAGTAATTTACTAGGTCTGACATTAAATGTAGTTAATGGGAGAAAAGGAAGGGGAAAGGGACCATAACAGCTCTGCTTCCCTTGAAAGACAGTACTTACCTAGAATATAACTTGCTAAACCTTATCATAGCATCACTGATATATACAGGAAGGGAGACACAGCTGCAGGCATCTCTATTCATCATGCTCCATATAAGGCAGGAGAAGAAACATCGGTGCATATTTGCTTTAGCAAACAATGAAGTAGGCATGTTAAAGGGACAAAGATACATTTTGCTGGTTCCAATATAATAATTAATGAATAAATGTTAGACTCACATATGAACAGTATGTTAGAATTATCAAACAAATATTTTTATCTGAGTAAAATGAATGATATGCAAAAACAGGTGAGCAATGTAAGTGGAAAGATAGAAGTAATATAAGTCAGAGAAAAGTCAAAGGGGAAATGTATAATACACACACACACACACACACACACACACACACACACACTTGCTTTAAAGGGCCAATTAATGTATCTTTCTTTCCTTCTTACACTGTGGCTGGCTGGGTGGCTGACCTTGTTGTCCTCTTCTTTTCTTGCTCCTTATTGTTCCTTATTCCTTCTTTCTAGCCTAGATTTCTCCTCCTATTTAATCTCTCTGCCTACCAGATCCACCTCTCCTGCTTAGCTGTTGGCTATTCAGCTCTTTATTGGACCAATAAGATATTATAGAAAGGCAAAGTAACACAGTTTTACAGAGTTAAAAAATGCAACATAACAGAGTGCAACAATCTTTACATTATTAAACAAATACTCTACATTATAACTTAATGTAACATACCTTAAACTAATATGTTACAACAGGATAACCTATAGAGGATCAAAAACGAAAATTTCTATTGATTCCCCTCAGAAGTTGTGCAAAAATGCATTCATAGAAAGATGTATATAAATTCTTAATGGGATAAAGAACTTATCTAATTTTTTTATACTTTGAAATATTATTAAATTATTATTAAATATTGTCAAATATTATCAAATGTGAAGAAAATAGTTCTCTCAGACAAACAAATGTTTAGGGAGTCTGTTGCCCTTTATCCTACATTATAAGAAATGTTAAAACAATTTATTTAGGCAGAAGAAAAATGCTCTTTAAAGAACAAAGCATTGAGGCTAAATTGAGAGGTCAATCAATATCAATGATTAACTAAAAGAACATGAGTAAACTTACGTGGACACATTCTCAGAATGTGGAGAGGCCTTTTGTGTAACAATGTTATAAATATGGATAAAGTAGATGAATCATGAACATCTCAAAGGGCAAGCAAATTTAATATCAAATCAAAGGCCCTAAAAATTAATGAACAGTGGCTCCTCTCTGGCCATCATATGAAAACCTATCCAATAGAATGTATTCTGCTATATTAACAGGAACCTTGAATAGATTAGAAAAAATAATCACATGATTAAAATGAACTTCTAAATAAATGAGTTTGAACTGGAGCTCTTAATGACATTACACAATCAAAAATGCACTCAATGTTTTGTCTTTCTGTTTTCACATTCTATTTTCATGAAACACATTCCACTTTTACCTGTGGAGTGCTGAAAGCAGAAGACCACATGAAACAGGGACTTAAAATCCATAAATAGTTTATTAGATGAAGTTGAGAAGGTCTCATTGATCTACCATAATGTTGTGATAGCTATATGGCATCCAGGAAATAATTGTTATAGAGACTTATAATCCAGCTCTGCCAACTCCCTTGAATTTTCAAAGATAAATAGAAAATGTAATATGTTGGTAACTTATTTTTAATTTAAGACTCAGTTGGTCAAAAAAAATCTATAAGCCAAATGTAGCATGCAGGTCACCTGCTTGCAAGGTCTGTCTCACTCTGCTATCTGGCACAGAAATGAAGTACTCTGCTTGGTTAGACACCTTCAGACTGTTCCCACAGACCTGAGAGAATGCTCCGATGCTTACACTTGTACTGAAGAGAATACTGCTTACTACTTAACAAAATTTTACCTCCTTATTCAAACATTTATTCCATCACCAAATAATCTTTGTTAATCATAGTTTGTACATAGTTATTAGTGAGAGATACACAGATAAAAATGAAATAGCCCAACTTTGAGTAACTTCATGTTTGATAAAGGAATAACCACAAAACATATATAACAGCAACATAAATCATTTTGATGACTTGGGATAATTTAATACCGCAAGAGCATTACTGTTGCACAAATACAGTCATTAATAATGACCTAGTATTTTGTTACTGAGACATGTTGTCAAAGTTAAACTCTGGAACACAAATGACAGTTTCTCAGAAAGGCAGCCTGGGACTCTGAAGCTGGATTACCTACTCATTCTGTACTGTTCTCAATGGTTTTTCTTTAGACATTTCTATTAAAAACTATGGAATGAGCTCTTTCTTTCAAATATAAATAAGACTATGTTTTTTGAACTCATGAGTTAAATTACCTAGATAGGAAATAGGCAAAGAATTCATTTTGGATTTTCCATGACAAATATCCCAATCCTCTTTCATTCACATCAACATCTTCCTTCCTAAGCAATTCGTCATTGCTGCCTTGAGGAGACAGGCACATTATATTTGTTGATCTGCTCTTCTCAGTGCAATTTAACAACTTGGGAAAATATTAAGCAACTATTACAATAAATACTGTATTATTTTGCCCTTTCCCTAACATACAACTTGTTTTTGCCTATATGCCTCACCTTTTTACTGATGGGAAATTAGTGATTTTCAAAATATTTCTTTCCCAATCCTTACACTTAAAATGGAAGCTGTAGCAGTTCTCATATGCAAGTTAGAAAAATACTAGCAAGAAAAGCATCTAAAATTTCCCTTCTTACTACAAAATTAATACATTTTAACTCTTTCCTCAATTTCCATCACTGGAGGGTCTCTCAATGGCTATTGCAAAAGTAAATATTATATAAACAAATCATAATTTCATTTATCCAGTGATATATCCAAACTGTGAGTAGGGTTATAAATACGTACAATAAAGGTTGAGAAAATAATTCCTAAATATATAAATTGTTTGGTTCATTTTACAGTCAATAACTATCCGTATAAGGTAGCATGTATGATATGTATGTCAAATAATTAGAAAACAGAAAGTGCAATATTAATTACTGTAGAGTTGCCCTCTCTAGTTAAAAAGTACACAGTGGTCAGCCCTGCTGTGAAAGCCTCTCTAGATGTTTTTGTTTGCTCTTTGCAAAAATGTAGAGTAGGAAAAAAACACAAAATTACGTTTGTGCCCTGGGAAGAACAGAATTTGTTGCTATTTTCTAAATACAGGCAACAGGGTGCGAAACCAATAAGAAATCAAGCTGGTTCTTGACGTCAGTCCTTCCTAATTTGGAGCAATTGAGTGCATCTTTGACTTCTGTGCAAGGGCTCCTCATTGATTAAGCGGCAGGGGTTTTTCCTATGATACTCCTCTGCCCTTATTACTGTGAATAACAATGTATTGTCAAGTTGATTTATTTTTCCTTTTGCCAGAAAGAAGCTAAATTAAAAATGTCCTGAAATTGATTACAACAAAACCTAATACTTTCTTAATCATTGATGACATTTTCTTCTCTTGATTTTTATCACTATCTTTGGAGAAGCAAATATAACATTTTTTTCGTGGACTATATAATGCTTTTATTTTATTATTATTTTTAAAAATTGTCCATCTCCTCCCCTGCTCCCAATTCCCTCCCCCTCCCCATCCCCCTCCATTTCCAGTACAAAGAGCAGTCAGGGTTCCCTTCCCTGTGGGAAGTCCAAGGTCCTCCCCCCTC
>LOEQ01005980.1:92978-103735 GCA_001685075.1 Bramus lutescens | reverse complement strand
GGGGCTTCCCCACAGGCCATTTCTCCTTTGATTCCATCCAGCCTTCCTCCCCTGCCTGGTGTTTCTGCATGGGGAGGGAAAAGGCCCCTCCACTTACCTCTCCTTTTTCTCAACCCTCAATTTTGTTAAGGACTGTTTATAGTGGGGCCTGCTAATGTAATCCAGATGACACTGTTTGCACAGATCCAGAAAAAAGTCTACTGTCTGGACTCAATTTGGAGGCAGGGGAGGCCATCATACTGCCCCACAGAGGCAGGACTGGCTGCTGTCACATGGATGTGGTCACAAGACCACATGGCTGGGATCTCCATAAAAGAAGGCAGGCGGTGGAGTACCCTGCAGGGAGGGAAACATACGGGTTCTGCAGACATTTAGAAGTTACTGGTCTCTAACAATGCATTCACCAAGTCTCTGTATCTGTGTAGGCCCTGGGTTGTCATGGAAGACTGCATTCCCATGAGGAGTGGTCTGTGAGGGCACCACACAGACTTGGGGCCATGTGAAGCTCAAGAAGGACCATGGGGTTCGTCAGGAGAGGTGAGGGGCCAGAGGACTCCCCAGGGTAGGTGGTGAGGCCTGAGCTTGCAGGGGCAGAGACTTCAGGAAGCGAGAGAGCACTATAGGTTTGGAAAGAGTGTGCTGTTCTTAGAAACCGGTAAGGGGTATGGGCTGGCTGGGAGCAGACAGCAGAGGCAGGAAGGCAGGTGGTAGAGGGGTCAGGGATCAACAGACTGCTCCAAGGACAGTGCTCCTCACTGAACAGGGGGCTTAATGATGATGCATTTGGAGACAAGACCTTCCAAAAGGTGATCATGGTTAAATGAGGCTTTTGGAGGGGACCCTGACCCTGGTCTTCTAAGACGACGACACCGGAGCTCTTTCCCTCTCTCAAGTATGGAAGAATGACCTTGTGAGCCCAGAGTGAGGGAACCACTCATCAGGCATCCAGGAGAAGAGGCCACTCCAGAAAATCAACTCTCTGGCCCCTAGATCCTGTCAGCTTCTTGAGCTGTTATTTAAACCACCATTTCTGGAGCTGGACTACGGCTGCCCAAGCAGAGAAGCAGAGGTGTGGAAGGAGTCTGGACTCATCTGGTCCGTGAAGGCTGTATGCTATCCAGCCTGGCAGCTTCCTCACTTCTCCCTGGGCCCCTGCTCTGAGGGTGCAGCTTCCTCCTGGCTCTGTGACTTCATGCTCCTCTCCCTGCGGTGCTTTTGGGCTCAGTGCTGCAGTGCATGTCTCCACCGGGTCACTGCCATCACTGTGTTCGTTCTCTCTACTGTAGCTTCTGCAGCCCAGAGGGCAAGACCACTCTTGGCCCCCGTGACCCTTGACCTGAAAAGTATATTCATTAGGCTGGCCCTTGGAGGACAAAGGGTCAGAGTGATGGACCTGCTCCAGAAACCTTCCCAAACTCTATGGGGTCTCTAAGAAGCTGAGGGGCTTTGGCATTCTTGTGTGTTGAAGTTCCTGCTTGTACTGGGGAAGGTGATGTGAGGCGATCCTTATGGAAGATTGAGGAGAAGGGGACAGGAATGGTCGAGAGAGCCCAGCATGGTTTTCCTAAAGCCACAGCAGCAGGCACTTCCTCCATAAGGCTTTCTGGCCTCACCCCACCTCTGGATGTGCAGAGCACCACAGTACCCGCTTGCTCTCTGCCTCAGCCTTTCTCTCTCCCCTTCTACTGAGTGCCTCTCTTAGCCTCCACGTTCTGGCCCCACAGGATGAACACAGAAAGGACAGGGAAGGCCTCACAGGCAGTGGAGAGATGCAGCCCAGCCTGCTTCTCTCACTTGGTAGTGACATGCTCACACAGAGATGGGATCTTAATACAGGCAGGATGCATGGTTAAAAAAAAAAAAGAGTTTCCTCTTTCAAAATGAAGTTAGAGACACTATAGCATGGTTGAAATGAACTTGGGAGTTGCCAGTCTGCACGTCTTAAGAGGGGAACAAGCCAGGAAAGACAGGGCATACTAATATTCACCCCTGCAAAATGCCGACGGGTGCAGGGTGGAATAAGCAAGCATACTGTACACACCGCTTCCATGTGTCTAAGATGTGTTAAGATCAGTTACACATTATACCATCCATTTTGTGAACTTGAGTCTTCTAGGCCCATTCCCCAAGAGGGGAACCAAGGTCCAAGGAAAGAAGCTCTAGAACTTGCTTGTGCTCAGAAAACTAGTGAGCAAGAGACAGGGCTCACCACCTGGACTCAGAACCGAGTCTCACCTCCAACCAACTGAGTAGTTTCTCTGAAGCAGGACGAGTGAGACACAGCCCCACTGGGTAATGACATTGCTTCTGTAGTGAGAATAAGAAAAGCACACAGCAGAAGCAACAGGATTTCAGAGTCCAGGAAAGCTGAGCTGGGGGCTTTGAGGTGTGACTCAGTTTAGGTTTCAGAGATAGGAACTCAAGCGGGCCACTGAAACACAAAGAATTCACCAGGCAGAATGTTTCTGAACAAAATCAAACAGTATGAAGAAACTTGGGAGTTTTAGAAAACCCCACGAAAGCAAGGTGGGCACCATGTAGAAAAGAGTGACCCCGAGGTTAGGGAGTAGAGAGAAAGTAGGAAACAGCTCAGAAGTCTCATGCCCAGGAGACCTGGTGGTCAAGGTTCGGGTGGAGGCAGTGAGGTGTTGCTTGATCAGCGCTTTTCACCTAGAGGTGGAACCCAGGCCTGTGGGCTAAGCAGAGGCATGACTGCCGAGTACATTATCAGCTTGTGAACCTATATACTCAGCCTAGAGCCTACAGGATAAGCAGAGGCATGGCCAATGGGCTACATTCTCAGCCTCTGATTGTTTGCATTATGACAGGGTGTCCCTCAAGCTGCGGCCAGTCTGCAGCTCACTGCAGGGCCCAGGGTGGCCTGAGAGCTCTTGCTCCAGCCCCCACATGCTGGGAACACAAGTGTGAGCCACCATGCCTGGTTTACGACATCTTTTCTGAACTAGTGAGCATCACGTAAGAATACAGAAAGACTGAGTTCCTAAAATACTTGTCCCAGCCATGTTGAACCTCCCTGTAAACATGACAATTGACTATAGCAGAGTAGTGGATGCCAGTGGGTCACGTTACCTAATCCACAGCACTAAATGCCTTGTCCTTCGTCCAGAGAAACCCACTCTTTTGTAGGGAAGGAGGTTGAGGCAGAGTCTTGTTATCTAGAACTGACTGACTTGGAATTTATATAGACTGCACTGGCCTCAAACTCCTGCCCCCATCTTCCTCCCTCAGCCTCACAAGTGCTGGGATTCCAGGTATGAGTCACACCCTCAGTGCTGATTAATATTTAATCCTGATTATTTAAAAAGCCCGCAGCAAGGGAGGAGAACTCACACAAATTCAAGTTGAATCTGGTCTACACAGTAAGCTCCAGGCCAGCTAGAGCTACAGAAAGACCCTGTCTCAAGACAAACAAAACATCCACAGCTAAAGTTCCCATGACCATAACACATGGCTATTATGCAATGCAGGAATCTGACCTTTCCTTCATCCCTCTGCTCAGATGTGTCCTGAACGGGGTTTCTCTAAGTCCCTGGCCAAATAGTCCCCATCACGCTGTGTGTGGCTCTCGGTGTACTTGTCACATTGCTGTTTCTTTGTTCATCTGCTCCCTCCATGTCTAGGCTGCGTGGCTGGAGAGAGCAGTCTTTTCCCAGCCATTATCCAGCAAACATGGTGCCTAACGCACACAGATGTGACTATGGAATGAATGACTCAACAAAAGCAGAGCTTGATTCAGGGTAGGGAAATCCTGGACCCACCAGGTCTAATGCACACAGATGTGACCATGGAATGAATGGGTGACTGAAGGCAGAACTTGATTCAGGGTAAGGAAATCCTCTGGACCCACCTGCTGTGCTTCGGCCCAAAACACATCTTCCAGGTGAGTGGCGAACCCTTCGCTGAGCCACTCCTCCGTCCAGTCTCGGGCCCCGATGGCTAGGCCAAACCAGGCATGAGCAATTTCATGGCAGAGACGGGTCCCACAGAGATGGCTCACACCTGTTAAGGTGCTCTGAGAGAGGAAGATGATGTGTGGGCTGCGGATAATGGGGGAGAAAAAAAACGGGGAATCCTGTTAGCACCTGTCCTCGAGGCTGCTCAGCAGGGCAGCTTTCGTAGCCCACAGAGTCTGTTATTACGGTGTGCGTGCCAGATCATGATGGACAGACGCGGCCTCGATGCTTTTAGACCTAAATCGAGTGGTGGTTTATGTTACTGGCAGCTGTTCAAGCTGCGGAGTTTCTGCCAGCAGTTGTCTTCGTCATCAGGCTGCTATTACCTGTAATAAGTAACCTGCGCTACGTTTTACACTGAGAAAATCACAAGGCGATGGAAACATTTACTCTGAAATCTGGACTGTAAAAGAAGAACAGGTGTGAGAATGCGAAGTCTGCGCTGTCAGGAGCGTGATCAAAGAAGACTGACTACTCAGCCAAAAAACCCTCAGCTCACAGGCACATCAGGAAGTCATGCGGAAGGCCAGGAGAAGCCAGAAAGAATAGAACCCCAAATCTTCTATTTCACACTGGAGCTGTGTTAAGAAGCAAACAGGTGCCCTGGGTGGGGAGATTCCTGAGTAGAAAGAGCCCTATGTCTACAAAACAAAGACTCCATGTGAGCCGCAGGCCCTACAGACTCAGGTGACAAGAGAATCCTGAGAAGGGAGGAGGAGGGGCACTAACCCTCCCAAGGGGGCAAATGGCCCCAGGGCCAGCACCAGATGGGGAGTCACCTAATCTCATTTTCCATAGCTTCTTCTGTAGCTCCAAATACCACGATTAAAACTGCGTGGATGGAAAGGGAGGAAGTGGGTTTCATGAAGGAGGGAGAAACAGAATCCTTGCTTTGCTTCCACCTTCTGCACTTAGAACTCATTTATGTTCTTCTTGATGAAGAATTTGTTCTTTAAAAACAAATCCATGAATTAAAACAAGTGAGTTGTGAGAACTTTCAAAGTGAGGAACTATACACGCTCGTTCCTTCCTCCAAACGCCATTTGTTTGCCATCATGCCAGCTCTGCACAAGCCAAGACGGCGGCGTGCAGATTCTGGCCCACCCGCAGCCACCATGAGAGAAAAACCCCACCTAGACTTCCCTTGCACAATATCACCCATTCAGCTCGGAGAACTAAATTGCAATCGCGGGAGTCAGGACTGCCAAAATAGACAGCTTTCATGTGAAGTAATAACAGGGTACGTAAATGAAAAAGCATCTGCCCGGCTTTCCGGAAAGCCCAAAGAAACCCCACATATTAAAAGCAGAGTTGAGGCACTGAGGACAAAGGGGTGCAGTGCAACAGGCACCAAGAGTCGAGCAGATTTCCAGCTCAGACAAAAATGTAAGAAGGGCAGGCAGGGAGGGGACCTCCAGACACAGGAGCCAGCCTCCCCTTAACCTTACCAAGAAAGAAAAATGGCACAACCTGGCATTCTCAAATGAATGACCCCTAACTCTGCCAAGTGTGATGATGCTACAGGAAAAGCCACAGAAATGCAAGAGTAAATAACATTCCAGACATACTGCTGGCAACAGTGCACCCTTTAGCTAAAACAAAACAGAGCAACTTCAGACTGTGTGAGCAGGCTCAAAGATGAGCCTGCCTGGAAAGCATCCAGTAGCCAGAGTGACAGCCATGGCCATGTGGGCAGACACTAGGCAGCTGACCCTGGCTCAAACCAGAAATGCTCAAAGGGGGATGAGTGGACCAGGAGGAGGGCTGCCCTGTCTGGGTGCATGGCTTTGTGCCTCTGCAGACCCAGTCAAGGTGCATTTGAATGGCTAGTCCAGAAGGAGAAGAGATTGATCCATGAGTGACCTATGGCGAGGGAGCCTCATCTTCCAACCTCAGTTTTTCCCTTTTGAACAATCATCTCCACTGTCTCCCTCCTCACCCTTCTGAAATTGGAGAGCATCTCCAAGGCCTGTGTACCTCTGAGACGGGCTTGGGGGTAGATCTAGAGGAATCCAAAGTAAGTTCCCGTTTCCTATCCCCCAACCCTTTCTTCCCAGCCAACAGTAAACAATTTATTTCCTATTATTCTCAGGAAGAAGGAAGTGTAACATCCTCTGACAGACCTGGAGGAATCAGAAGGAAGGGTGTCTAAGTGCTGCAATGCCTGTTATCACCAGAGGCCTCTCCCTGGAAAAAATGTCCACATGGCTTCCTGACTCTCAAGTTTCCAGGGGCTACCTGCGCCCTGCTCAAGTTTCACCTATGAGGCCAGTGGTTCTCAGCCTTCCTAATGCTGTGGCCCTTTAAAACAGTTCCTCATTTTGTGGTGACCCCCAACCATAAAATTATTTTTGTTGCTGCTTCATAACTAATCTGCCACTGTTATGAATCATGATATAAATATCTATGTTTTCTGATGGTCATAGGTGACCCCTGTGAAAAGGTCATTCAACACCTAACAGGTACCCAACCCACAGGTTGAGAACTGCCATACTAGGCTCTCTTCCTAAGTAGGAAGAGAGTCTTTTTGTTAACACTAAATTAAAAACACAGGGTGGGGTTGGAGAACCTTTCTCGAGGGTGTTAAAACAAACTTGGACATACAGGATGGCCAGAACATTCCTTCTGTGAAAAGCTCCTCCTTTCTTCCTGATGGTAAATGTCGGAATTTCTCAGGTAAGTAGACATTTTAGACATCTGCTTTCCGCAGTAGGTAGTAAAGGGAACAACAACACACCTCAGCTCACTTTGGGGATCAACATCAGTGTCCCTTTATTAGCAGGCTTGTCAGCACGGATGGCACCCCACAACAGAGGAGCTTTCGGATTGTCTGGGTTACCGAAGTGTGCAAGGCCCACTCTCACGTGCACAGCAGAGTCTTGAATTCTTAGCTCCTCAGCTGGCTCAGGCTTTACAAAACCCTGGAAAACAGGGCTGCTTTCTTAGGCCCTGGAAGAGAGGTTAGCGGTCTCTACAAATGCTGATTTACCATCAGGATACAGGGAGGACAATCACATCGCTAACATCTTCACATTAAAAACATAGGTTTTTTGTTTTGTTTTGTTTTTAAACCATAAGTCACTGAATTTATTGTTTTTCCCCTCTTGAATTGTCTGCCACACTCTCTTGGCTGCACATGGGGCATGTGGGGGTGGGGTGGAGGTGGCAGAGGCAGACAGGCAGGCCTGGGATGCTCAAAGCCTCAGCAGATCTCTGTCTGTCAGCCTTCCCAGGAGACCACCAGCATGGTAGAGGTCACTCCTCCACAAAGTCCAAGTGCTCTAGACGTTGATGCTTTACACACACTAAACGTAAAGTCTCTTAGACCACCTCTTCATAGGACCTACCCAGCCAGATTAGAATGTTGTGCCCATGGGGTTGAAGAGATGCTCAGCAGTTAAGAGCACTGGCTGCAGAGACCCAGATTCAGTTCCCAGCAACCACATGGCAATTCACACCTGTCTGGAACTTCAATTCCAGGGCTTCTGACAACCTCATACAGACATACATGCAGGAAAAATACCAATGAATATAAAAATTAAAAATTTAAAAACAGAATGTTGTGTCCATTAATTTAAACTCTGCTTTGAGCAGAGAAGGAAAGAGAGCCTTTGAGAATCCCAGGAGCTGCTCCCTTCCTGCAGGAGGAATTCAATTAGGAGAGGAAATGGAGGATTTCATCAGATCTTAAGTAGGAGCTGGTGTTTGATTTATTTCTGCTTTTTTCCAGGGAGGCCTGACCAGCAGGCCCATCTTGCTGCTTAGGGAGAGAGAGAAAGCACTTAGCAGCTCAGGCCAGAAGCGGCAAGCCTCAGTAGCAGGTCTCAGCAGGCTGAGTGAGCAGGATGAAGGGGATGGCCCTTGGCTACAGCAGATCCTGAGTCCTCAGGGGGGTGTGAGGTGGGAGGAGGGAGGGAGAAGTAGCCAAATGCACTTCTGCAGAGTCATGTAGACATATTTACCAAGACAGAACTTCTTGTAGACTTTAACATTTTTCTAAATTTCAACAACAAATGAAGCCCACCATCCATATGTCTGAGAGAAAGAGAGAACCTGGAAGAAGGCAAGGAGCTCTCCTCTTGCCAGGGTCCATTTGGATAGTTCCAAAGATCTTAGAGTCAATTGCATAAAAGCAGTCTCCACTCGTGTGGTTTAATAGCATGCTGACATGGTTTGGACAACTGAAATATACAGGCATAGAGGCTGGAGGTAATCCCAAGAGGAGTCAGCCCTGGCCTCTCAGGCTCACACCTGCTTCCTCTTTCCTCCACAAGCTGCCAAGCAATGCCAGCTGACTCCAGCCAGTGCAATGACCACAGGCTCCTGCCCTTGGAGTCAAACCCTTCAGTTCCTCTTTGTTGGCTGTAGGCTAATGCAAGGCCACAACTGATGGCCTAGAAGGGCTGGCACAAGTTTCTCCTCTACCTCTGCGACTACTCAACAGTGAATGGCCACATTCCATCTTCCTGAGACTCATGGGAGTGGATGAGCCTGAAAAGATGTGTGAAGAGGATCAGTTCTTAAGAGACTGGCAGGACCTCAAGAGGACATAGCTCTGAACAGCTAGGGGGAAAGCCACTACATCTAACCAGTGTTTCAGGAGACCTAAACTAGTGCCCCAAACCCCCAGCTTGCACGTGTGCGTGTTTGCTTGCCATGGTGCATGTGTGGAGGTCAGAGGACAATTAACCAGCTTACACAATGTCAAGTCCTCTCCTTCCATGGTTGGTGGGTCTGGCAGCAAGTGCCTTCATCTGCACCAGTAAAATTTTCTTTTAATAAGTAACAATATCTAATCATTCATTTATCTAGATGAGTGTTGGCTCAAACTGCCAATGTGACGAAGTTGGAGTAATTAAGGCCCACCCCAGGGCTGCAAGCTTTACATTTTACCAACATTGTGTGTGCGCCTGCATGTCAGAGATAAACACTGGGTGTTTCTCACGAGCTGTCTACCTTGTTTTCAAAGATGGTCTCTCACCAGCCTGAGGCTCATTAACTCATTCTCCAGGCTCCAGGGATCCACCAGTCTCTGCCTCCCTAGCACTGAGATTACCCACATGGCTCTCCTGCTGGGCTTTCATGTGGTGATCAAACCAAGCAGCTGTCTCCTCAACCCAGCATCCTTTCCTGCTCTCCTTTCTGAGGAAACACATTGCTGGCATGTCCGCTTCACAGAGCACTGCCTCGCTTGCTCTAGCCCTACCTTAGAAAAGATGTGCAGTCTACAGACGGTGAAGGAAAGGCACACAGAGCTCCTCGACTCAGCCCCACTCAGGTCCACTCGACCCAGACTCCTTGGGCTGAGCCACGGCTGCTGGGCCTCCCGCTTTTCTTTACAGCTCAAGCCCCTGGTGTGCTGACCTCAGATTTCTCAGGCTTCTGTCAGCAGAGTCATGGAAATGAAGCCACCATCCACGTCTTAGGATCTCTGCTCCCTGTGGATACATCACAGCCAGGACTGGCCTGATAAAATAAGCCTTCGGATCAGCAATATTTTAGCCTCTTCCCAGTAAGAAGAAAAAAAGAGAGCAGAGTGGAGGGAGAGACATTTCTCCACAACTGACGCCCTGCGTTTACCTTAAGGGGCTCCTTAGAGAAACAGGTGAGGTCAGTCTCTGGTATGCAGCTCCAAAGGCCGCGGAAGGGTCACACACCTATTTTATTAGAGGCCGATATTCTTGGGGGTGGGGTAGGGTGGAACAATCATAAACTAAATGTGCTAAAGAAGCCAATATAGCAAAATGAGGGTACTGGGTAAATGGAGGACCAGGAATGAGGAAATGGAAGAGCAAGAAACAAATGGGGGGCAGTAGGTAGAAGGATGAAGAAGCAGATGATAAGAAATTAAACAGGATGTGGAGGAGGAGATAAACGTGGCAGGAGCAGACAACAAGGGCCAGTCTACCAAGATGGAGAAGAGGAGAGCAGAGGGGAGGAGGCTGCCCCTGAAACACAACGAGCCAGGCAGGCGTGGNGTGGTGGCTGTGATGGTGGTGGTCAGCGTACCCTACTTAGCGTCTCTGCTGCTGGGATAACATGCTGGTCAAAGCTTATCCTTCTACGTCACGGTCTATCCTGAAGATGCTGAGACAGGAACCTGGAGGTGGGAACTGAAGCGGAGATCACAGAAGAGTGTTGCTTACACTGGCTCACCTTGCCTTTCCTACACAGCCCAGGGATGGCCCTGCTCAGGGTGGACAATAGATAAAATGCCTGACAGACAATCCCAAAGGCCAATCTCAGGGAGTCAGTTCCTTTAGTTGACAGTCCCTCTTCCTGGGTGTGTCTCAGCTTGTGTGAAGTTGACAAAAACTAACCAGCACACAACTTGATGGTTCTGTTCTTCTAGAGAATTCTGATTAACTAAGACAGTGGCACACACCTCAAATCCCAGATGCTGTGGGAGGAGGACCATCTCAAGGTTCAAGGTCATCCTGGGCTACATATATTCATATATTGGGACCCTGACTATAAAAGTAAAAACAACAAAACGAACCCCAATCAAACCAAACAAAGAAAAAAAAACCCCATTAGGCTAAGGTATCAGAGCTCCAAGCTTACAATCTTAGGTTTGACATGTAAATTATCTTGGGCAGTTACTTGGGCCTGAAAGGCCCACACCTTGGTCCCACCAGGGGTTGTGCAGTGCTTATGGAAGACAGGGACAGGCTCTAAAGGGAGCGCAAATGATAGAAGAGAGCATGGGAAGGGACAGGGCCTTGGAGGTGAGCTGAGCCAGTGCTGCCAGTTTCAGAGTTTGGCTGCGGACGCTGAGACCCA
>LOEQ01005980.1:33092-44882 GCA_001685075.1 Bramus lutescens | reverse complement strand
CACACACACACACACACACACACACACACACGCACACACATGCACATATAGCTTTCTGCTTCTGGTGCTCTTTGTGCCATGTCTCTGTCTGTCTGTCTCTCTCTGTCTCTGTCTCTCTCCCCCCCACACACCCCACATGTCTGTTCCTTTTCATTCTACTTCTTTTTCTTATTTTAAGAAATACAACATACAGTTTTTTATACATGGGAATTTTTTTTTAAATTAAAAGAACCACTAGGGAATTTGAGGGCTAAAGAGCCTGGGTCCCAGAGTCTGTACAACACTTCAGGTCTCCTGCTTCTGGATGCTTATTCAAAGCTTAGGAATAGACACACACACAAAGTAGGTCTTTGATCCTAAAAACCCAGGACTCCCACTGGGAGGAGGGTAAATATTTATCTCTATTTGGTTTTTCAGCTCAGGCCTGGTTTCTGGCTTGCTCAATATCCTATTTGGCCAGAGACCAGTCAGGTCAGGAAAAGATCACTCCACAGCTCGAGCCTCGGACACATGCGGGAAGAGCCTCCCAACAGTTCCCATATAAACGCCAGAGGGTCATCTCAGTACACTGCTGCATAAGGAAACAAGTAGGAGAAAGACATTTTCTGCCCCTCGCAGGGAGAGAAGAAAACCAAATATGGAATATTCACTTACGAATTTCTTCCCATACGCTCGTCTAAGACAGAAACAGTCTACAAGGCTCTACAGGGGCTGAACTTGCTATCCAGTGGCTGGGATGGGGGAAATAGTAAAGTGTTTGAAATCTCACAGGTCCAGATCTTTAAGTCCTACTTAACCATCAAGGCTCCTATCCCTAATCTATACAACCAACACGATATTGGGGGGCGCGGGGCATGGGGGAGTCCTAGACAGAGCCCACTGTCTCTACACAATTTCAGAGCTCAGGTTGTCATGGACCCTGCTCATGAACTGAATGCCACAGAGAGAAGAGAAGAGCTGCCTCTGAAACCCTTATGTGTCCTCTCACCTGTGAATCAGCTCTGTCAGACACTGGCAGGCACGGCCTGTTATATACAGAAACAATACCACAATACCAGATATCCCAGGCCACTGCTTTCTGCAGAGACAAGCATTCTGAAAGCAGCCCAGAGAGGCAGACGTGTACAGCCCACGCTGTCACCATTGCCACCAGCACCCCTTTCACTGCTGATAGTGCCACCGCCACCACAGCCACCACCAGGTCCACTAATGGCATCATAACACCATCCTCCCTGACTGGCAGTTCACCTCCTTGTCCTGTGCAGCTATCACCAGCACAGAGCATCAGTCAAGATCTGAGACCAAAACAGAATGAGTAACAGCAAATCCTCCAGGCATAAAGTCTTAAAAAAAAAAGCTTTATTTGGAAAACTTTTAAGTCAATTGCATAAAACGTGACACCATCTCAGTGTGTCCTCAAACACCCCTGATAGTTATCTGCTGTAACAAATGTCAAGGAATAAAAGGCATCCCCCTCCTTCCTTAGTGTGGGGACCAGGAGGAGGGACAAACAGCAAGGACTGCCCATTGACATCTCCACTACAGCTCTGAACCTGAGCTATTTCTCCCTAATGTCCCAATACAATACAATCCGAGATGCTACGTGGGGCAGGGTGCCGTGGTCCTGTGACCACGTGACAATGGACTTGGCGCTCACTGGCAGCACGGCATCCCTAGCAGTCCAATGGGCCTCAAATCTCAGCAAGAAAACTAACAGAATCTTTAAAAATAGATTTCAGACATTCTGCTGTATTTTCCTTTAAAGACATTAAAAAAAGAAACCTCAAATAACTATATCCATATATCTTAAGGTCACAAATCTTTACTTTGAAAATCAAGTACTTTCATCTTCTTACATCCTGAAACTTAGCAAGTTACAAACAGTTAAACTGAACTTGTTAATTGTTCCATTCTGAGAGACTTAAGAAGTCATTGCCAAGTTGATACTGTGAGTACCAGCTCTGCGGCCAAAGGCAAGCTCTACAGCTGGTTATAAACCCTTAACTGCGACCTAACACTGGAGAGCAGAAGCCTTTCCCTCTGGCCAATCGCAGCCCTCCAATACAAGAGAACAGTGTCTCCATGACATCACAAAAAGCCCATTAGCTTCCCAATTACTAGAGGAGGAAACAGCACTGGAGACAAAGACAAAAGAACACTGGGAAGTCCAACTTCAAACCTGGGACCAGAGCTGAAGATCACAGGAGACAGGAGACCTTCCTCAGAACCAGTGGGTGTGTTTACTGAGCTTATTTAAAGTGAGCCAGCATCCTGGCCAAGTCTCATTGGAGAGTATTTGCTTAACAAAGATGTGTTTCCCCTAAAGTGTCTCTAACTGAGGTTTGAGATCCTACCTCCTAGGAAACGGCCTCGGAAGGGAAAGGGCTGGTGCTCTGGAGGGAGCAAGTGCCACCTTCTGTCATGCTGTCACCGGGAGAGACAGCTGGGGAGGGGAAACCAATATCCAACAGGATTTGTAAACTGAGCAATAGGAGAATAAAGTTTACAAATTGTCACCCAGAGGCCCACTTCTCTCTCCTTCTTCTTCCGTTATCTTGTGGCTGACTTCTGCAACCTCTGCAGCAGCAATTCAACAGCCTTGGCTTCACAACCTCACAAGCATTTTGAGAAATACCAGGGCAAAAAAATCAAAGATTCCTTAGCTGGGTGTGTCACATAAAACTTAGAGCTGTTCCTGCTAAATGAGAACAGTGATGTTAATTTCGGTGCCATTAAAAACACAGGAAAATGCTGCTGCCAAATGGACAGAAAGGCAGGGGGAAGCTCAGCAAATGAGAAGCAGTTGTATTTCAAGACCAGAGTGTGTCTTTATAAAAACCCAGAGTTAAAACAGAATGAGGAGAAAGTGTCTCTCTTTAATGGCCTCCCTCCACACCTGGATCTCCTGGTTCCACCCCCTGTAGAGGCTCCATAACTCGCTCCCATTTATAGATTAGGGGCGCTCTGTGTCAACCAGGAAAATATGCAGGGCTCAGGTTTCTAGAGGAATGTGACAACTGGGTAGAGAGGGAGCAGACATGTTCTCTTCTCTGGCTCCACCTGGGAGTCAGGAAATGTTTCCAGCTGTTTCTAAACTCCTCTGAGTCCACAGCTCCTCCATTGTGTGCACATACATTCCCAGAGAGGTGCAGTGGAGATGGTGATGAGCAGGACATGGAGCCGCTCTAAAAGCAAGGCACCGTTCTTCTGCACCGGACCTGACAGCCCTGTGCCCATCAGGTGAACCATTTGCGGTGCACAGACAGAACACCAGCTTTCCTCTGGGATGCACTAACTCAGCAGACCCTGAGGTTTCATTTAAGTCTCAGAACTGGGACAAATGGCCGAGGTGCCCATTTGAGAAATCAAAGCGCACCCTCAGTTCCTACCTGTTACAGGATATGGCTGGCCTACTGGGACCAGCCCAGGGGCTGGGCTGCCCTTCCCCCAGCTGCTCTTCCCTGTATAACCCAACCATTTTGGCTACCCACTCCTTTTTTACCTTTTGCCCTCCTGGCTGCAGCACCTGGTTTGTCTCTCTCCCCTCCCCCATTCTCCTCACAGGGCTCAGGGTCAGGTCCACTATGAATTCTCCCAGATGTCTCTGACTCTGGCTGTGCTTCCCCCTTTAGTTACAATAAACTTTCTCCTCCAACATGCCTAGGAGCAGTCACTGTCCTTCCTTTTTACTCCTTTTTGCTCACTCTCTCCAACCTAACACCTAAGACTGTCATCAGCATCCGATACTGAGAGCAGAGTCCCTGCTTCCCCAGCTCCAGCTGGCGGACATCTCCATGAGGGTATTAGGATCGTGTCTTATTTATGCAACTTCATGAAACTGCTTCCACATTGGAACATTGAATTTGGAGTAACCTATATCTGTGACCCCAGGCCACGAAAACTCATATTTGGCTTCAGAATGAATGCCCTCGTCCCCCTTTGAGGCAAGAGCAGTATTTCTGCATCATCAGATACAGAGCTGGCTATATGTTCAATGATGTTCCACAGACTCAGGATTCTCAGGTGATCGTCTTTGGGTTTCAAAGGGGTAGGGAATGTGTCGCCAGAGGAAACATTCCAGAAAAACGAGGAACGCCAAAGAGTAAAGACTCTGTATACTCTGCCTTAAGCAGTGAGAGTCTAGAATAGTGATGCTCTTACTTTCCTAGAGACCATTGGGTATTTAGATGAGGGGCAATTCTTATTCTTACTTCAACTGAGGATAACAGCAGTGGTGGATCCTGTTGCACCCTCCTCTGGTTGTACTGCTATCCATACCCATGAGATATGAAACTCAGAAATCACACAAAAAGCAAATAACTCTCATCAGTGATGCTTTCCCTATACTAATAGTGACTCTTTCCCTCACTCTGCAAATCACGGGATTGTGCACTGAGTTGGCCATGATTCAATCAGGGCTGTGTGAGTGTCTTTCCTAGGTGCTCCAAAGGTTTTTGTAGCTATCACAAACCTCTCCAGTTCCGAGTCTTCGTGGTAGCTACCAGGACAGGACAGATAACCTCAGACTTGAAAGAAAGTACCTAGATTTCTGTAGTACTGAAGTTCTTATAAAGTTAGAAACCTCTAAACTTGAAAAAAAAATAGATACTACCTAAATATTTCCTGCTTCTGAGTGAAAATGATGCTCAGTCTGTGTTTCCTCCCCCTATTTCGTCTGATCTAGAAGTGGGGGAGAAGAGTAACCCTGCTGAGAACACTGGGACCAAGACCCTAGAGAGGTCCCCAGGCAGGAAGCTGCAGGAGATTCTCCAGAGAATCAGGCCAGAATCTGAAGACTTGGTTAGAATTCAGCAAGACTTAAACATCTTGGAAAAACAGTTAAATAATAAAGTGAACTTCCAGGAACACATCCAGAAGTCAGGAGTGACGACCCGTGTGTGGATAAGCTAGTCACAGGCTGGAGGGCTGCCATGGTCTTCGGTGGAAAAGCATGCCAGCTGCCCAGCACAGTGAAGATGTGATAGACAGTCTGGAGAGGCAATGAGGTCATGGCCCAGGGACAAATGTTTGGACTGTAGGCTCCACAGTCAACCTGGGTAGTTTTACAAGGAGTTGGCCAGACACAGTCAACTTCTTTCCACAGTTTCCTCACAATATACCCACAATAACTGCCTCTGCCAGGTAGAAACTGTAAGGCCTAAACAGCAACACAGGACAGTTAGCAGGAGTTAAGAAGGCAATACTACAGTTTCTGAAGGTAGCTATGGAGATACCTATCTAGCTCCCTATGCCCAGTTCTAGAGTTTGCAACTTCTCAGCAGAGAAGAGAATTAGGAAACAATATAGCAACAAGCAACTGCGATGGATACAGAACAAGAAAAGAGCTGGTGTGGGGGGGTAAGCATTTGCTGAGCATTTCTGGGTAAATCTTCAAAGGTGTCCTTGATTTACTTTGATTTAAACAATATAGACTATAACCAAATTTTTTTGAAAAAAGGGACCCCTAAACCTGATGGGACTAATAATGCCAGAGCAGGGAAGGGGGTAGTTAGCAATACAGCTAATACAAAGTGTATTCAGTATGGCATTGCCGGCTGCTCTACTGTGGAGCCAGGCTACGAAGGAACAGGGTTAGCAGGGAAAAGAAGATTTTTAAATAACCTTTTCTTAAGAATAATTTCCCTTGAGTAGAGACCATGCAAGCAGAAGTCTACTACACATCAAATAAAGCAGTCATTTGAAAATACAAGTCCAAAATGATCCTTGCGTGGCTGCTTCGTCCCTTAACAAGATCATCGCATCTGTAAAGGGGTCAAAGGGCGAGCCGCATGGGAGCTGTCCACAGATGACCAGCTTCTCCCTGCCAGTTCTTTGCTTTCTGCTGATGAGTGATCAGCCACGTGGGGCTCAATAGGCTTGGGTGCTAACAGCAAATAACCTCCAGGGTGCCTGAGCCTGAGAGCACTAGTGCATGTGTGTATGCATGTGTGTATATTTGCACAATCCAGGGGCCTACAACTTCTGTTAATTTTGTACCCAAAAAAGTGGCTCTCTTTTAGAGCTATTGAAAAAAAATAATTTGCTATCCTGGTAAGGAATATTTTCTGAATTTATTCTTCGATGCCATGCCTTATTAAGGTTGAGATAAATCACATCTATTGCTTGCCTGCCATTGATGTCACTTAAAGAGATTAGATTAGTCTGGACAACATGAAGATGTAATGGGGTAGTGCAAGCCCAGGTTCTGTCTACTGTCTAAAATTGAGTTTGGGGTGACATGCTCTACAATTACCCAGAGGAGGGCACATGGACACTCAACTGAGCCTTTAGAATTACTTTAGCCACTCGGCCCGCTCTGCCCATTCACTGCCTGATGAGCCTGCAGACTCAGACATCCGCCTGGTCCAGAACCCTTTGCTTTCTGTTTCCTTTTCTGGCATTTCATTACACTTTCTCTGCATTTGGGTCTGGCTTGGAATCCAGCTCAAGTCTGAAAAATTAAAACCATCAAAGTCTCTGTCTTCTTTAACATCTTCTCACAGAGAGAGAAAAGAGAAACAGGGAGAGAGAGAGGGAGGGAAAGAGGGAGGGAGGGAGAGAGACAGAGAGACAGAGTGAACCTGCGAGTGCACACAAGTTAACCATCTCCTTCATTTTTCTCTCAATATGGTTAAAGAATATTTTCCTTTATGTTGTAGGATTGGCAGCTGGTCTTTTCCCAAGGGTATAAGTAACCATTTGCCTGCTTACCCTTGAGAATGAAAGTCAGCCTGAGGGTACCCCAGCTAGTTATATTCATTCAACATCATAGCACCCCCCAAATAAAACTGTAACTTCACTCATACAAATAACACCTACATCTCTTAACCAGAAAAATAAAGAACATTTGTTAATTACTAATGTTTGTATGAGTGCGTGGTGCACATGAATATACACACACACACAAGTTTGTATGTGAGCACATATGTGAGGGCATGAGAAAAGTATGCATGTATACATGTGCATGCCCAACTCTGACATCAAGAGTCTTATCTCTACCTTACTCAGTGAGGCTGGGTGTGGTGGTTAGTGTTAGCAATGAAGGTAACAGAACCTATAGTCACCTGGGAGATGGGCATGCCTACAGGGATCTTCTTGCTATATTAAGTATGAGGACACACCCACAGTGGACATGCTCAGCACCCTCAGTGAACTGGAGTTCATTTGGGATCCCTTGAGGGCTCTGAATTCAGTAACTCTTTGTGGCAAGGCTTTCATGTTGTTCCTGTACTAAGGCAAGACAATTATTTTGTTTTCTCCCTGAAGCTATTATTTCAGAGAACTGCTAACATTCTGAGTTGGTAGGAACCACCAGGCTGATGACTTAGCCTAACAAGCCACCAATCTTATAGTAGTCGAATGACAAAACTATCAAATTTCTCTGTGCAGTGGAGCAGAGAACAGTACTGAGAGCCTGTCCTATGCCCCGGGATGTCTGTTATCGAACCTGTCTCCCTACAGGCGTCCAGTGAGGGGTTGGGCAGAACTCATGGATTGACAGGCACAGTTGGGAGCTAGATTGGCACTAGTCCAAGTCCAAGCTTCCGAGAGTTGAAGTCAGGTGGACGCATCAATAAAGAACCTTGAGTCCTCAAGGACAAGGGTCCCTATGCTGTCTGGTGTATAAAGCCACTGGCTCCTTTTCCATACACTCAGGTCTAAGTGATGCCCTGTGAGAAGTGTGCTTAGGAACCAGTCATAGATCAGGGTAAAATAACAGAAACCACACAACCCTCATCTGAAAGATCAAAGATCTAGGATTCAGACATGACAGTCTCTCCCTTAGGTCTGTGTCACCCACACCTTCAAAGCCCCACGCCTCCCAGCAGCAGGCAGCATTGTCCCATCAGCTCTACGTACAGTTCTCAGCTTCCTCTACTGTTCACTAGTTAGCAGGTCTCAGGGAAGGGCTAGTGCCCAGAGTACATGGCAAGACTCCAAAGCAAGCCAGGCATGGAGACACATGCTACAATCTCAGCACTTGGGAGGATCAGGAGCAAAAAGTAGCCCTCAGTTTCATAGTTGAGTTGAAGGCCAGAAGGGGATACATGAGACCTTTTATAAAAAATATTGCAATGCAGAATTGTTTGATGGTCAGTGGTAGAGAGATTAAGTGGCCACCGGGAAGGGCAATGTCTAAGCCAGGGCCTGACTATTTATGACTATGGAGAAAGCACATAGTACAAGACGGCAAACAGGTCTCCAGCAGAAGTTCTTCATCACACCACAGCCGTCAATAAGGACAATGAGGAGGTACTGCTCCTGCTAGCATCAGACTTTGCCAAGTGCTGGTGGCAAAGCTGGATCCGAGAGGTCCTTGGTGCGCTTACTCCTCCTCCTCACCTGACTTTCTAGCATGCACAGTTCTAGCATGCACAGGTCTGGCTGCCGGGGTAACACTGAAATCCAGACAGATGCGGCAGTGATCGCCCCAGGCCACGCAGAAGAGGCCAGGGCAAGGCCTAAAAGGTCTTGGCTGACATCACTTAAGCTTCCACCTCTGGGGCTGTACTTCTCCGAGAGTGACTGGAATCAGCACAAGGGTCAGTTGTGTGAGGGGCCTGAGGACCCTTGGCCTTAGTTATTGTGAAGCTTTGTAAGGAGGCCTCAAAGACAGGAAGAAGTGGCTTGAAGCAAGAGGGGAAGGAGCAGATCAGGTAGGGCTGATAGGCATGAAGGGAGCAGAGAAAGGAAGGCCAAGTGAGAAATCAAAATTAAATGAAAACAGCATTTGCAGCTGGGCCCCTCTCAGGAGAGTCCTGCCATGTATGTAGTAACCTTCCACCAGTGAAAACAAAACCCATAGACCTGATGCCTGCCTGTTGTGGCACATAAAACTTAGGGACATAATATCTTCCAGGTGGGTGTGCCCAAAAGTACACTAAGGTGCTTGACAGGTTATTTCCAACCAACTTGTCAAGGTCAAACCACCAGCCGCTACAGACACAACTGACATCTTCATCTAGTCCTCCTCCGGGTTCTCGGCTGCTGTTTTCACCAGAGCACAGGCTGAACTGCAGACACGCCCGACAACTGTTCAAACGTCTGTCTGTACGTGCAGCTTATTAGTGTGCAGACGGAAACAGCTGAATGCTGACTAACACCCAGGGGTGGCAGGCAGGACCAGTTAGTCACAACTCCGCAGGAGCCCACAGAGGTGTTCTAAGCCAGGAGCTGCTGGCCAAAGGAAGAAGGCCCTCTCAGGAAACCACTGCTGGTACTCCATTTGAAATGCTGTTTAGCACTGAGGTCAGAGGCAGGATCCTGTGCCTGAGATCTGTTCATAATGCAGTTGACTAGAGATAAGGGATCCTTTCTGAAACTCTGCCTTGAGCCTGACATACAAGATGCCCACTGATGCCTAGGTGCTGAATGAGAACAAGACACTCAATCCCAGCTTTGTGATCTAACCCATCTTCATCAAAAAGAAAATGCAAGATCGAATCACCCACCTTAGCCCTGTACAAGATATTTTTAAAACATAATTAAAACAAATGTTAAGCTCTAAGACAAGCTGCAGGCTATCCTAAATCAACCCTTAATTTCCCAACAGAGAGACAGGCCAAGAGTTGCACAGCTGTAACTGGATGTAGATCCTTAGAGCAAGACCATCTGAGCAACAGACAGGTAGGGACCATCCTCGGGGAGCTTGTCTCTCTTGGCCAACATGCCCAACTTTCTTCAATCCGAGATTCTCAGAAGAATATGGCAGGCTATTGATGGAGCTGGAAGAGGAGCCAGGGGCCTTGGGTTTTCCTTACCTGCCCCCCCTACACTCCCCACCTGTTCAGAATCAGCTAAGAAGCTAATTCCCATCCCCAAATCCATTCAGCCAGGTTTCCATGGGGGGTCAAGGGAGCTTCTGGAATCTCTGGGCACAAAGCACGCTGCTGGCTGAAGAGAGAAACCTGCTGGATTAAATTTTATGATTATTTTCCTCGTCCTTCAAATGTGTTTTTCTTTATGCTTTACAGTGTCCTTACTACACACACAGACACCACTTTTAAGTATATACAGCTTTATATAAATAAATATGGATGCATAGAGCAGGCAATTGAAAGTGTGAGGCTCCCAAACATTAAAGATACAATAAAAGCTAATAATTAAGGAAAATTCCTTCTGGTCAAGAGTCTCTGACCCAGGTGAAGACCTAGTATTCCTGTTGGGATGGCCAATCACTTGGCCAAGGGATCATCCTTGGGAAGCCAGGCTCACCTTAAGCCAGGCTGGAGAGACAGGTAGAACATTTTCCTTTAATGAGAGTCAGTACTTTTCCTTCCCAGCATGCTGCTCCCTGCCACCCAAATAGGCAGCCAGAAGGTTGGCTGGGTCTGCCCACCATTCTGAGTTTGGACTAAAAGTCTTCCTTTTCTTTTTTCTGTATCTTTGCTTCAGGACCTAAGCATGGGTTTTCTGGTACTTTGAGTTCCTTGATCTTTCCTGAAGTTCCCCTCCCACCATGTGGCAGACCTCCATGTCAGTAACTCAAACAGCATGGCTTTCCCTTCTCTTCTCCACCCTCCTCTCTGCAGCTGTTGAGACTTGCAGCTTGCCTGCTCTGAGGGTTGTTCTTTAAAATTAATAAAACTGTCCTTGAGCTTCTATTTGAATCATTCTTAGAGTCTCTTATTGATAGACTGAAAACCTCAAGAGGGAGCCAGACTTCCCCAGTGTCCCTATACGATGTGGCTGGTTTAGTGGCCTCGAAGACCAGGGCTTCCGTGGCCTCCTTGATACCGTAAAGTATCTGGATATATCCAAGTCCTCAGTCACCAAAGACAGAAAAAGAGAGACTTCCACAGCTGGTTGTACGTCAGAGTTCCAGATATTTGTGAATATATGGTTTGAAGTTGGCTTGAGTCTGTGCCTGTCCCATGAAGTAAATGTGTACCCCTGAGCACCACAGTGGGGTGACACTGCTTGGCTGGGGAGGGGTCTACCTTCAAGAGGCAGATGCATCGGTATATTAAATCAGATGATAATACTAAAGGCTTTCCTCGATGCTCCCCGATAAAGAACTCCCTTTTAATTCTGTGGAACCCATTTATTTCCTAAACTGATGAACTCACAATGCCTGACCCCACCCTACCACTTCTGCCTCTGAATTAGTTACATTCCACAAAGCTAGTCTCCTTGAAGCTTCAAAAGCTCCAGACTTAAGCTTATGGGTTCATCACACTTGTCCACTGGTAGAGGTGTTTACTGAATGAATTCTGGCCATTGCTCATCTCTCCTGTCCCAAATGCCAGCTTTGCTGGGACATCCTCAAACTGCACAAGTATGAGAAACTCTTCAACTGCAACAAACTTGTTCCTAAACGGAAATGCTGTCTTTCAACTCTCTGGATGCCCTCACAGAGGAAACTGACTCCAGAATTACACTATGCCAGCTTCTGATTCTGGCCATTCAGCAAGGCAGCCTCCAGGTACGAAGGCCTAGTTGTCAAGCCTACAGGAGCAGCTCCCCCTTCAGCCAGAGAGGGTCCAACTGTCCCCTATGCGCTCTTAGACTGGAGCCTCAAGGTTCCTATTTCGCAGTGTGAAGGAGGGGGAGTGATTCTTAGCAAGCTAACTGGAGAAGGTGAAGTACAGATCTGGTCTGTTCAATGGAGTCACCTCTAAAATGAGCACAGACAGGAGCCAGATGTGGGCACACACCTTTAATTCCAGCACAGGTAGATCTTCGTGAGTTTGAGAGCAGTCTGTTCTACATAGAGTTCTAGGCCATATACATAGTGAAACCAGAGAGAGAGAGAGAGAGAGAGAGAGAGAGAGAGAGAGAGAGAGAGAG
>LOEQ01005980.1:0-33058 GCA_001685075.1 Bramus lutescens | reverse complement strand
AGAGAGAGAGAGAGAGAGAGAGAGAGAGAGAGAGAGAGAGAGAGAGAATGGGTAGTTACCAAGAAACAGAAGACATCCTACTCTGAGCTATACTCTGGGGTTAAATTGGGATTCATTTTAACATTGAACCCTCAAATCCCACACAACATTCAAGTTTTAAATGAAAACAATTTCTTTATTTCAAGACAAGGTCTCGTGGAGCCTCGGCTAGTCTGTCATAACATAACCATAGATAACCTTGAAGTTAGAAATTGAACCCAGGGCGTAAGGCATGCTAGACAAGCACTCTACAAACAGCTACATCTTCAGCACCCAAAGTAATGCATTTTTGAAAGGAGTCTCTACTTGTATCTGACCTTTCAGCCAATCTGGTCAACTGCACTTTAGGATGAGTTAGGTGACAAGGCCATGTGCTCTGACACAGAAACAGGTCCCGCCCTAGAGAGCCATCCATATGTTAAGCTTGAGGGTTATTTCTAGAGCTGGTGTTCTCCCCCAATTAGGAAATGCATAGCCCTCCCTTCATGTGTTCATAATATGGTTCAGAACCCAGCAGCTCTCTCTGTAATGGTTTGATTAAGCAAATATATTACCAATAATAAGATCCTGAAAGAGTCAATATTCAAATGTAAGCTCTTATCCATTGCCTTCCATGGCTCTCTGTCCAGGGAGCAGAGTAACGAGGGTTCAGCAGAGGTGGAGGGGGCTTTCCCTCCAAGGAGAAAATCACAAGATGGTGGCCACATCAGGGTCCAGGACTGGAAGAGATTTAACTGCCTGCTGACATCAAAAGAGAGAGATGATTACAAACACAGGTGGAGGTGATTGCTGGGAGGCCTGTCAAGGACTAGCAAGTTCTCTTGAAAGATCGCTCCAGCAATTCTCTGAAAGTAGGTCTGTCAGTCAATGTGTATGTGAGCAGTTCAAAGAAAATAAAGCACTCAAGCGCAGTCTTCCAGAGTTCAGAGATCACAGCACGATGATGACGAAACGCTGCAGCTGCCCATGGCAAGAAGATTCTAGACAAGCAAAAGCCACAGGCTCACTCTGCCTGGCTCTGCATGATGCACCTCAAAGCCAGACCACTGTGAGCGACAGTCTTCATCCCCTTCCCAGAAAGCAAAGCGCTCAGCCTCAGACAGTCAATGCTTGAACCCCAAACTCTCAGTCCCTGCCAACTTAATACAAACTGGTTATTGTCAAAACCACAGTTTCTTAAACTGCGGGTTGATACCCCAACCCTGTAACTGAATTTGGGGCCCCACAAAAGTTTGGCGCCAGTGAAATGTGTCTGAGCTGACAACCAACACAGTTCAAACCCAGCACTGTGCTGAACTGGACGCGTTGGCAGTAGCTGCCTGCATTGAGGCACAAGTCTGCAGCAGCTGTGGTTCTGAACACAGTACTCTGCGTCTCTCCTGACAGTTCTGCAGCTGCTGCACATTTACCAACCATGGGGTTTTCACTATGCACACACGGCTTTCTGCTTTCATGGAAACACAAAAGTTTGATCAAGACGTAAAGACATATAGCATTTTCCTATCATGTCTGAGCATGCACGTATCTAATCAGTGTACGGGTTGATTGTATTGTGTTAAAATGTTTGGCTCTTAGCAATGCTTGAGTTGTTGAGCTGAGTTTCATTTGTAAAAAAAAATCATAAAATGAACTTTATCATTAGAGTTAGGGCAGAATTTCTAATTATTTTTGAACAGGCTATAAAATATCCCGACCATTGGTAATATATTTGCTTAAAACAGTGTTCTGAATGCTGAGGATTATAAAGTCAAAATACCAAATCAATTCTGAAAAACACTGAAGATGCACTACACCCTGCAGTGTCAAATATTCAGGTAGGGTTTGCCTATTTATGTAAAGATGAAACAAGCACATTCCTCTCATTAGTGTGCAAACTGAACTTCACTGGAGGCGCTAAAGGGGCTGCTAAAACACGCAACTTCACTCTCCACCCGAAGACAGTGGGCTCCTGTGCTAATCTTACATTTACGATTTTTACATAAAAATTTCTGGCAGAAAGGAAAAGCTTAGGATACCCTGGCCAGGATCAGCAAACCTACTGCAGCTTGGGCTTTCTGAGGACCCCCCAAAATAGCACTTTATGAATAATAGTTACTGTTTTAGGAAAGAAAAGTGAAAAACAGAACCCGTTAGGAGAAAGCCCTCAGTTAACTCCTTCGTGGGAACAGAAATCAGCAGCAGAATGAAGACAAAAAAGCACCAGAGGGGGCCACCCCACCTGCCACCCTCCGAAATGCTCAGCTCTACAGCCATGTCAAGGGTGCAGAAAACAGCTAAGCTCTTCCAGGAGTGGAAAGGAAGGTGTGCAGTGATTGCTTGCCACCTTCGCCCACCTGTGCAAAAGGCACAGGGACTAGAATGCTAATTCAAATGTTTGGGTCTTTAAAGAGACCACCCAGGAAAAAAATTGAAAATTTATTAAAAATCTGAGAAACAATCCAAGTTCAAAACAAAATCTACATGCAAACCCCAAACATGCAGCTTATGAGAGAATGCGGCAGAGTGGGCGGGTGCGCGAGTGAACAGGCACCAGCTTGTCTTGGGACCACTCCTGAGGGGAACCACTGTGGGTACTTCCCTTGGCACTCAAAGAACTGTTTAAGCGTATGGTGGTTTGGGTTTAGCGGATTAAAAATTCAAGAATAAACTAGCAGAAAGACAATTGAAGAAAGACTTTCAAAGCTGCGAAACCTTACCACTTAAGATAATGACAGAAACATATGACTGCTTCCTCCCTGGCTGCAAGGAACGCGGTCAGAATGTTGGAAACAACAGGTCCTTTGCAGCAGTGTGTTGTGCTCTGCTTATTCTATTATGCATTGGCTAGGAGATAAGAACAAAGAAGACAACACCCTGTCTAACTCCAGGGGGAGGGGTGGGGCAGACTGGTTACTGTCATTCCTGGGCATGTATGTGCAGGGTGCCTATCTGCAGTTGAGGTCCTTAGGAAAACTCTGCATGCAGAGTCAGGAGCTAGGATAAACATGCAGAGGTTTTCTATTGCACAACCCAATCTTTTAAGAACAAGTTGTGTATAATAAGGGGCTTTATGGTATTTTTTCCACCATGAAGAACATTGAGGCTATTTGAGTAATCATTTCTCTAAACTCTTTGTCAACATTGTTTTTGTTCAACAAGGGGAAAAAAATTTTAAAAACTTAGATGAGCAAATATCTCTACTCCCAGCTCCCCTCCCTGTGATCTGCTGTGTAAACGAGAAATCACAAAACAGCCACTAGGTAAAGAAGATGTGGTCACTGGGGTGGTCATTCGCCCCTGGCACAGGGGTAGTCTCTGGTCTGGGTGCCAGGGGCTGTGCCAGGTCCAAAGGGAGATTCTGTTTAAGGACAGCAGCTGCTAAGCCCTGGCTCTAACCAGCAGGTCATGAGACCACAGCAGCCATGATCCGAAGACAAAGCTGATCTCTGTGGCTACCCATGACCTCTCACTGTCTCTGCTTGTCTTCTGTGGTTGACCTGAGCCCACCCTAAGGAGCTGCCCACCCTACTCTCCGTGCCCTTGCTTTTACTTTCTCCAGAGTGCACATCTTCACTTCTGCACATTCTCCTTTTCTCCCAGACTAGAATGTCCACTCTCAGAAGAATGGAGATCTCACCATCCTCACTTGCCCTTGTTGGCTTGGCATTAAGTACTGCACGTGGACAATGTGCTTGACAGAAATGCACCATGACAGCAGACAGCTGCCCACGACCTGGGGAGCCAGCAGAAGGGATCGGAGTGGAACCTGCTGGCTACCTCAGTCAGCCATACTACCTTTGCGTCTCCCATTCTCCGGTTCCCAAAGTTTGACAGGCGCAAGACTAAGCTGTGAACAGCGGCGCTGAGAGGGAGAACAGGCTTTTTGATGGCACTAAATGAAACCCTGGCACTGAGATAATTTGAAGGATTCTTGAAATTCAAATATGGTTTTTGTAGCAGAGGGTGACAAACAACACAGTGCAACCTGAGAAGATTTTGCTAAAGAGCGCCAGAGCACTTTCGCTAGGTCTACGTCCAGCTCCGGCCAACGCTGGTGCACCGCCTGCCTTCTTATGAACTGATTGTCAAGCTTTCAAGCTGCAAAAATGTGTTTTCCTCACTTCACTGAAGTCACCTATTTGACTTAAGAGGAAAGTTAAGCATATTCACACAAACTACAAAGAGTAACGTTTAAAACACTGTGTACCTTCCAAACATTTAAAAAGATCCTTTAACACAGTTCATGATTTGCCTGTTTCTGGTAATGTGGGAATATGCTGACTGCTCTTTGCTAAAACGGTGCTCATTATAATTAAAACCTGATTGCTAAAGAAGCCCAGAGCTATGGAATTTATGGTCCTGTTACATGTTTTATAAACAGGGACTCAGGAAAGAGTCGGTTAATTACCAAGTGATTCCCAGTACACTATAACGACTAGGGCATGGAGAGTTTTGGTGCACAGGTCTCTCGCGATGGCGTCTCATGGTTTTGAGAGTCTCCCGATCCTGTATGGGGGCACAGAATTGACCTCCACACCCGCATTTTGCCGCAGTAGGCCTTAAGCATAGGAAAAGCAGCAGGGCCCCTGTAAGACTCCCCCTACCCCCCTCAGTTCAGCACCCTACTGGGGCTAGACAACAGCACAATCACCCTTCCAGTGTTCACAAGCAAAGAAAACAGTTAAGTCCAGGAAACAGCTTAACCAGGACAGGCGACTTCCTGTCTAATAAGGTGTGTGTGGGGGGGGAGGTGCTATTTGAGAACTGTGCACAGTTCCGTCCTGAAGTTTGACAGCAGGTCTTCTTGTTACTAAGTTGTTACCGCCACTCCAGTCCTCACATTTGTGCCCAGCACCATTTGGCCTTCAGGCACTTAGGGTTCTTATTTAAAAATACAGCATTAAACATGTTTAAATCACTTTTAAAAAAGCAGAAGCCTTGCCGCAGGACTGCTTCGGCATGCAAACTTGGAGAGAGAAGCTTATAGAATGGCCTGCGGGTCAGCACATCCTAGGTCTGGCAGGCTGTGTGGCTGGAAGGGGCTACCGAGAAGTTCTGTGTATGGACAATACTGGGCCTTTGCTTCCCCTAGGCTAGAATATGGGACTGTTAGCAAATATACCCTGAAAAACAACATCCCTAAAGTATTAAAACCTCGCAAATAAATATGACCCCTCAAAACCATATGCAAAATGAGAAGCATTTAATGAACAACCCTTTCTTCACCAATAACTGTTTAAATTAAGTCCAGAAAACTCTTCAAAGGGACCAAAGAAGCCCCCTTGTTAAGACAAACTCTATAGACATCAAGACAATTATACGATGCATGCAACCAAACATATATAATTATCCTAGTTTCTACATTCCCATTATCTTCATAAATACAGGATAAAAATCAGTCTAAATGATTTTCTCAGAACTCCTCAAGGATTACGTCAAGCCAGCCATCCCTTAAAAAGTGTGTGTGTGTGCTTGTGCACATGTGTGTATGCATGTGTGTGCCTACAGTAAAGATCAAAAGCAAATGTTCTGGTCAGTTCTCTTCTACTCAGGGGTTTTACCCAGAACGTGTGCACTTTTTTGGGAAAACACCACAAGTGACAGCTGTTTGAAAGCATGGAAATTAATTGGCAGAAGGAATTTCCTTGACTAATGGGGAAAAACTCAAAGCCACATGTTTGATGAGCTCGTTTTCCCATCCCTGGTCAAGCACAGTCCCTGTTAGTGATTAGGGTTCGCAAACAGAAGCATGAGCGCGGTCCACCCGCCATCTTTCCTCGTGGGACAGAGTCACCCTCCTATCACTGTGTGGACAGACAGTGGGACTGATGGAGTAGCTGTAATTAACGCAGGGTAGGGTGAGCTGGTAAGTCTCCAGTTTCCGTCGGAATTAAATGGGGGCCCGGTAAGAATACTTCACTTACTGTATTAAAAACAGAACACGTCGCTATGCCCCTCCCCCATGCAAGCCATCTGCTTTTTGCTGTTTTTCCAGCAGTGAGGATGGATTTATGTTCTCTCTGACACAGGGCTCTAAAGTTGTTGCCTTGTGACCAATGGTGAGAATGGATGAGGCAGCTGGTCAGGATTAGGCAAGCAGCTGTGGCCCTGGGACCAGGTTTTGTTACTGTGTGCAGAGCCTGACACCATGACCTTGGACTCATTAGCAGCAAGCTCTCACCACCCACACTAACAGCCACTGAGTAACCGCAACCCCACATATATCACTCTGGGGTGTGGTCTATGCCCAGTCTCAGTCATGATGCCTACAGGTTCATGGTAATAGAGTAGGGAGGAGGGCCTACTTGAAAACCATCTCCTGAAGGTAGCACTAAGAGATCCAGGGGTGAACAAGGAACCTGTTCCTTCCACCCTGAGCAGTTCCCAGATTTCTGAAGCGTGTGTTCCACATGCCACGCTGAGACACATACCTGGCCATCCCCAGACTTGGAAAGTTGGCAGGGACAATGAGTATGTCCAGCCGGGAGAAAGGGTGTGTTCCCAGCACAGAGTGCGCAGCTGACAGGCAAGGAGGGACCAGCCACAGCACGGCCTCTTGGCAGGCACCCTCAAGGCACAGTGGGGCAAACACTCGGTGAGGAATGATCTCCTGGGTGGCAGCAGAAACATCCTGGAATCGGCAGGGGTATTCTACATGACTGCAGGTGTTGGCATACCTGGGGCAACACATAAGAAGAGAGAGGAGGCCAGCGTTGAGAAGATGGCTCAAACAACCTTATTAGCAGAGGTGGATCATTTCAAGTCCTGCCTTGTCTGCTTTTGGATAGCAGTGAGAAAAAAAAAACAGATCAAAATATTTGTTGATGTGATTGGTGACTTCAATCAATGCGACATGAAAAGCAAAAAGACCTTGTTGTAGAATTAATGGAGGTGTGGTGCGTTGGGGAGGGGGCAAGATTTAGAACAAGAAAACAAGCTCCCACCCAGATTAAAGCAAATTCTACCTACCCTCAGCAATGTGCTTTCAAATGCTACCATAGAACAACTGCCCAAATAATTGACAATTCTTAGAAAGGGAGCAATGCAATCGCCATTTCATTTATTTAATTTTCGTTGTTTGAGATCTCATGCAGCCCAGGTAGCTTTGAACTCATGTGTCCAAGGCTGCCTTGAACTCCTGATTCTTCTGCAGCTACCTCTCATGTGCTTGGACTACAGGTATGAGCCTCTATGTACGTGATTCTAAGCAAATTAAAGATATTATTCTGGAATCTTCCACAATAAGTGACTTGAGATGAGGTAGGACAAAGACAGTTACAGGTATAGCTTTCAAAACACATGTGCCATCCTATCAAAAAATAATCTAGGCATCCTTTATCAAACTTATCAGAAGCTAGTGCTGAGTTAAAAAAAAAAAAGAGGCACTTCCTAAGGATGTTTTCTCTATTACATCTTTTGGATACTTGAGACAGGGTCACACGCATCCTAGGCTCACCTCAGAGCTCCTGACCATCCTGCCTCTACCACTTGTGTGCTGTGATTACTGGCATATGGCTGACTTATACAGTGCTGGGAATCGAACCCAGAGCTTCCTGCATGCTAGGCAAGTACTCTACCAACTGAGTTATATCTCCAGTTCCTTTCCAATGCACTTTCAGTATAAATTTAAAGAAATCAAACTTCTAAGGAAGCAGACCAGAGCCCAGTCAGCACCATCTGACTAGTTACTCCCTGAAAGACAAAGGCGGAGCCAAAAGAAAATTCCTAGGGCCTGACTCACAAGCTTCAAGAGAACAACATCAAAGAGAATTATATATATATTTATCTGTTAACATGTCCTCGATTCAGACACAATGGAAAACCCCTGCAACTTTAAACTGCAGATTATAATTCTTGCTGTGGTTGCTCCTGTGATTCATCACTACTGGAGACTCGCTAAGTGCTTGCCTGCCTCAATTTGGGCAGGTAGCAACAGTAATTCCTCTTTAGATTTATGAAGGATCTTCCACCCACCCAAGGCCTGTGATCAAGAGGCGCACCCAGCTATGCAAACAAGCCTCACCTTCCACCATCTGCTGATAGGTGCTTCAAGAACCCAGTCTAGCCCCAGTGAGACATGGTTGAGAGTGGGCTAGAAAAATGGGGACTCATAAAAACTTTCAGGATAAAATGACAGCAAGAATACAGTTACTGACATTGAACTGGAGTCAAAGTCCTGTACTGACAACATCACCTTATGGGGAAGGAGAGCAAAAGTATCTGCTGGTAAACATTCAACACCTACCTAGGGACAACAAGCAGAAGTCGCTTACCTAGTTAGCCTCTATGGGATTTCTAAAATGTATTTACACAGGAAAACGAGGTCCTGTGGTATTTTAAGCTCACATACGCTCTACTGAAGAGCTCTTACAAATTGACAATGGTGGCATATGCCCATTGTATGTAACCAACACTTGGAAGGTAGAGACAGGAGTTCAAGGTAAGTGTGAGCTACATGAGACCTTGCCTCACCCCAATGCCCCCAAAGGCTTTCAGAAGCCAAGTGTGGCAACAGCACATACTGGCGAGGCTGGGGCAACAGTACTATGGATTTGACACCAGCCCGGCCTACATTATGAGCTCGAAGCCAGCTTGGGCTACACTTCAAGACTCGTCTCAAAAGAACTGAAGAGTGGCCTTCAAAGCATCTTCCCTAAAGATGGAACCCTCTGGGCAGAGCAAGGGCGTAAGTTCAAGGACTAAGCACAGTAGTGCTGCAGCACAAAGGGCATTCTACTGAGAATCTGCCTGTTCCCGTGGAGCGAAACCATTTCTTACACCTAAGAAGACCAGAAGTTAAGGAACAGAGTGAAGATGGCGAAGGTACACCTAACAAGCCTGTCTGTTCAAGGGCAAAGACAAACGTGACACTCGCCAAATTGATCAAGATGACGAGTACGAGATACATGACTTAATACCACGTTCCTAAAATCCAGGACTCGAAGGCGATCAAGTCAGTGAGGCTCCCGGCAGTGACGGGAATGTGTGACGTGCCATTGTGAGCCCCTATGTAAGGACCAGTACACCTTGGCTACAGGGGCTATGCTACCGTCAGCTGTGACCAAGGCGAAGACTTCAGTATTTCTTTCTCTTCATCTGATGAGGAAGGGCAGGAGGGAACCCTGACATGACAGAATGTTCTCAGTCAGGTTGTATACACAGACTGAACAACCTCCAGCGTTTCACCGTGGGTGTCAATCATATACTGGAATGTTTCCCAAAGTTTCTTCTTGCAAAGATGACTCTGGCCATTCACTCCATGGCCCCATTCATACAGCAGCTAAGGGGATGCGGGGTTGTGTAATCAACAGCACAGCCCCAGCGGCAACTGGAGTCTCTTCCTTTCATAGTGGCTTTCCTCAGCTTTTATATTCTCAAGACAGGCTTTCCCCACCCTGCCTTCCTTTCTGCAGAATGAGTCATCTCAGCGTCTTTAACATGGTGTCAGTTTTTCAATGCCTTTAATCACTTTTGCTGTGTTCTGCTGCAGGTTATATCCAAGCTTCCACGCCAGGCTTAAGCTGGATGACCCAAGATAAAGGCCTGAGAGGTTAAACACAAAACAAGACTCTCCCATGGCTAGAACTAAATAAAATTAATGCATATTTTATGGCATATATGAGTGTCTTTAGCCTATGTGTTTACCAAAATGTTCATACCAAGTGGACTGCAAGAGTGTCCTCAACCCCCCTGTAATTTAGCTCCTGTGAACAGTGATGAAAAGTTCAGTAACCAATCTTTTTTGCTGAATTTCTGGAACCCAGATGAACACTTTGGCAAACGAAAGCCATGGTGTGCAAGGCTCCTATAAACAAAGACTGACATGAATGAGATTGGTGGGAGGAGGGCTGGGAACGTAGGCCTCATCAGATGTAAGCACCGTCAGAAACACCAACGGTGTGATGGCACAACCATGGAGCCAAGGATGCGGTGGATGAGCAAAGCTGCTCTAACTACCAGAGATGGTCATAGGAGGCACCATGGCATGACAGAATTAAAAAATCTAAGCTATTCTTTTATTAGCTGCATATTTCTGATGGACAAGCATGCAGATAAGCAAAAGGAAACTGTACACTGTTATCAGTCATGGAAGCACTGTGGGGTTCAATCATACTCTACTCCACACCACTACTGCACGCCTTGCTCCACCGTCAACCTTTGCACAAGACTTCTGGGAGCTTTCCAACAAAGCAACAACATCTCCCTAGACTCCCTGATTGGCTGGCCTTTTGGGACCTGCTGGTCCAGTGAGGATCTTCTGTGATCCGCTCTCCGGGCTGGGCTACCCTGAGCATCAGTGCAGCCGTTGGCCTGGTTGGCAGCTGACATGGAAGTGTTAGAAAACCTGCCATCCATGCACTCTCTCAGTCCGGCCTGTCAGTGATTGAATCTTTGCCTTCATTTCCTTCTGTATGCCCTTCAGCTTGTTCCAAACTCACGAGGGCAAAAGAAGGACAGGATTTACCTACCCCTGGCCCCAACGGGGACATTCGCAGCTTCATGTTCCCAGTTCCTGCCCACGCTCTCTTCTGTCCACAGTGGCAGAGATAGATGCAAAGGGATTCCGATTATTCTGAGTAGGAGGCCCCAACTCATCCTCATCTCATGGCCTTCATCTCCTAACAGTCAACAAGCCTGAGACTATAGGTGAGCAACAGACAACTTCTTACGTGTTAGGAATTCATGAGCTCTCCCCTTCTTCCTCCTCCCCTCTCTCTCACTCTGTCTCTCTCCCTTACTCTTTCTCTCTTCCCTCCCCCACCCCCTTTATCTCAATAAACGCTTCACTTAAAAAAAAAGAATTCAAAGTCTTCATTGTAAAAGGAAAAAGAAGAGGAGGAAGAGGAGGAGAAGAAGTAGCAGGAGCAGCAGTAGGTAGTAGTAGGTAGTAGTAGTAGTAAGTAGTAAGTAGTAGGTAGTAGTAGGTAGTGATAGTAGGTAGTAGTAGGTAGTAGCAGTAGGTAGTAGTAGCAGGTAGTAGTAGTAAGTAGTAGGTAGTAGTAGTAAGTAGTAGGTAGTAGTAGTAAGTAGTAGGTAGTGGTAGTAAGTAGTAGGTAGTAGGTAGCAGTAGCGGTAGTTGGTAGTAGTAGGTAGTAGGTAGTGGTAGTAGGTAGTAGTAGGAGGTAGCAGTAGTAGTAGGTAGTAGTAGTAGTAGGTAGTATTAGTAGTAGGTGGTAGGTAGTGGTAGTAGGTAGTAGTAGGAGGTAGTAGGTAGTAGTAGTAGGTAGTAGGTAGCAGTAGTAGGTAGTAGTAGTAGGTAGTAGGTAGTAGTAGGTAGTAGTAGTAGGTAGTAGTAGTAGGTAGTAGGTAGTGGTAGTAGGTAGTAGTAGGAGGTAGTAGGTAGTAGGAGGTAGTAGTAGGTAGTAGTAGTAGGTAGTAGGTAGTAGGTAGCAGTAGTAGGTAGTAGGTAGCAGTAGTAGGTAGTAGGTAGCAGTAGTAGTAGTATGGGTCTAGCCATGGTGCCATATCCAGGCAGAAAGGATGGGAAGGCAGTCTCAGGCTCAAGAGAACCTCAATTTGTATTTTCTTTCTTTTTCAAAAATTACATTTATTTTGCATGAGTGACCTCAGGCAGAGGTCAGAGAATAACTTTTTCAGAGTTGGTTCTCTCCTTCCAGTATGTAGGTTCTGGGGATTGAACTCAGGCCAATAGGCTGGACAGCAAGAACCTTTACTCTGAGCCATCCCCCTACCCTCAACCCCTGTTTCCTGAAGAATGTTCTCTAGTTAGCATCACAGTTGAGTTGTGGTGGTGACTCCAGGTGAGAAGATAGCTCGAGATGTTGCCTGAGGTGGCTCAGTCATTACAATAAGGTTGTAAATGCCTCTGGGAATGATCGTAAGTTACCTCTCCAGAGATTAGACCTGGTATGAATGAAAACATGTACTGTTCCTCAATCCGTAGGAAGATAAATTACCGCCCAAGTCTCTTTATCCCTCATCTACAACCAAGAGGAACAGACTACAGAACACGGGCTGCAGACAGCCAGTGGCCTGTGTGAGTTCAGGGTCAGCTGGGATCCACCATAGTCACCATGGTCGCCCTGCAGCACACAGTGCTTCACCACAAGAAGGTGCATTTCTTGCTCATACCAAGTCAAAGTTACTCGTAGGGCACCTGTTTTCCTTACTCAGAAATATGGCTAATGACAATTACAAAATGAAATCTGCTGTGTGGTTCCAGAGCAAGGGAAGGGAACGCTAGACACTCTCACTTGCAATTTAATATCCCCACATGAAAGCAGGGTATGCCACTCTGTCCACAATTACCTTCTTCCCTTAAGAGAATACAGGTAAAATCTAATACTTTCCTGAGCTATATAATGTAGAGGCTTTAGGAAACTCCGAAACTGATATATTATTGAAGAAAAAGAAGAAAATAGCTCTATGCTGCCAAAGGCATAATGTAGGCAGGAAGATGTACTTGTCAGAGGAGAAAACACCGGGTGCCAGTTCCTAAGGACACCACCATAGCACTGTGCTCAGAACACATGCAACAAAGCAGAGAAAGACCAGCACAAACAGAATGCACACTAAGACATGTTAGCTGGTTTCTTTTCCTGTTTTGTTTGTTTGAGACAGGGTCTCATGTATGACTGGCCTTGAACTTGTCATGTATCTACACCCAGTTAATGGCGATGTTAAAGGTAGAAGCCGGGGCTTCACGCCTGGTAAGGAGTCTACCAGCAAAGCTGCAGACCCATCACTCTTACTGTTACTGCGAAGTTGAAATATCATTGGCACCACTCTTCTGGACTGTCTCTATGCAATAGCCTATACCAATTCCTAAAAAGATGAAGATGATTTTCTGTGCATAAAATAAAAACACTAACAAGGCCTTAACTCGTGGGAATCCCTTAGCCCCATGATTATGTAGATTTCCTTGTGATCTGTGCTCCTAGAGGCCAGTAAGCACAACACACCAGCAACAGGCACCACAGGACCAAAACAGTCAGTGCCCTCCACAGGGTCACCTAGATGAATCCTTTTACTCCCCACCTTCAATCCACTGCATCCTCCCTTCCACTGCACACCTTCCTTCCACTGCATCCTCCCTTCCACTGCATCCTCCCTTCCACTGCATCCTCTCTTCCACTGCACCTTTCTTCTAACTGCACACCTTCCTTCCACTGCTCCTCCCACTGCATCTTCCTTCTAACTGCACAACTTCCTTCCAACTGCATCCTCCCTTACACTGCATCCTCCCTGCCACTGCACACCTTCCTGCCATTGCACACCTTCCTTCCACTGCACACCTTCCTTCCACTGCACACTTCCTTCCACTGCATCCTTCCTTCCACTGCATCCTCCCTGCCACTGCATCCTCCTTGCCACTGCACACCTTCCTGCCACTGCATCCTTCCTTCCACTGCACACATTCCATTCACAGCATACCTTCCTTCCACTGCATCCTTCCTTTCACTGCATCCTTCCTGCCACTGCACACCTTCCCGCCACTGCACACCTTCCTTCCACTGCATCCTTTCTTCCACTGCATCCTTCCTTTCACTGCATACCTTTGCTTTATTAAGACATTTTTGATCAACCACTAAGACATCTAAAGGGTAGGAAGGAAAGTGTTGAACTTGCAGTTTTTTAATTTGAATGAGCATAGAAATGCTTCTGCTGATATCATGGAGGGCTTCACAGCCACTTGCTTTCTTCTCTTTCTTCATGAATTACAAAGCCAACTCTCTTTTCCAGTAGACCTCTCCCTGCTTTAATTAGCTTCATTCTGGTTCAGTTTCTCACATTCCCAAAGTCAGCAAACTCCCAAACACAAACCTGAAGTCAGCTTTTGCAGGCAAGAGAGGATGCTCTATCTCCAGCTCATCTGATGGGGATGTCTTAGGCTTCACTTCTGTCCAGGATCCCACTGCAATTGCGAAGGTGGAGGCTGGCATTGGCATGGTCACGTAGTAATGCCAGCTCATGCACCCTATAAACAGAAAGCAATTGTCATGAGGCACTGTGTGGCTATGGACCTCACTCAATTCTACACTTGCAGAGCCCGTGGGAAAGACTGGCAACAGCGCATCCTGGAAGCAAGCCATGCCACCAGGAGGGGCGAGACTACAGGCCTCAGAGAAAGTATGAGAGATGCTGGTTTGAAGGCAGTCAAGGAGGTCTGGTCTCCTCCAGAGGTTGGTTTGAAGCCATAAGCAAGGCTAATTCTAACGGGCGGTGCTAAGGCAGCTACTTGGCTGCAAACATGGAGGGTGCTGGCCTCAGGCTGCTATAGACACAAGAACACATCCTTTTCTTCCTCTGTGCCTGGCATGAAAAAGGAAATGTAGCTGATATGAACAAATTTGATGAACAAATCAATAAATGAGGAATGATCATTCTGTGCTATAATCCAACTATTCTGTCTAAATTCAATTTAAGTCCCCCTAAGATGGAGACAGTAGGAAACATGAAATTATGGAAGGGAAGTACATAGGTTTCAGTCCTGACTTTACAACCAATTAGCTTGTGGAAATGTGGGTCTTTCTTTCATGCTTCTAACTATTTAGATGATCACCCTCATCCCTGGGCACATGCGAAGCTGAAGTAGAGCTCATGACACCAAGGGCTCCCACCCCAGCTCAGGATGTGTTCTCTACTTGGTCCAGACATTCGAGCAGGCTTTTCTTAAGTAAATGATTGATAATTTACAATCCTAGGCCTCTCTCAAAGATGAGGAAGTAAACTTCCTGTTTTTGAAATGTGAATGCATCATCAGAATTAGCATGGCATTCTTATAGAAGTGTCTTGCTCTGTTGGTTCACAGAGTTAGGCATGGTGATAAGTAATCATTGGCTACATTCAAGCTTAGCAAGTTTGAAAACAGCCTGGGATACATGAGATTTTCTCTCAGGAGTAGGGACCTTCCCCCGCCCAACACACACGTAGAATATTCTTTTACACTGTGTGAATATATGTCACTGTGATTGGTTTAATAAAGAAGCTGACTGGCTAATAGCTAAACAGAACAAGGTTGGTTAGTAGAGCCAGACTAGGAGAATGGGAGGAAATTGGGAGGAAGAAGGATGGAGTCTGGAGTCATCAGTCAAATGTAGAGGGAGCAGGAGATGAATGTGCCATGTTAATAAAGGTGCTGCCATGTGACTGAGTGTAAATAAGGAATATGGGTTAACTTAAAATGTAGGAGCTAGTTAGTAATAAGCCTGAGCTATTGATGGAACAGTTGTAATTAATATAGGCCTCAGTGTGTTTACTTGAGAATGACTGTGGGACAGGAAAACTCTATCAACACTTCATCATTTCCATCAGCCTTATGCTTGGGTTTTCAATCATTTATTCTCTTTAAGTTGTTTTCCATTAATTTCATTGAGCTGTTTATTTGTGTCTTCTTTAAACTCCTTGAACTTTCTTTTAAAAATAAAGTTTTAGATTGTTTAAATTATGTGTATCATGGTTCATCAGGGTAGTTTTCATTCACAAACATTTCTACAGAACTGGTAGATTTTGGAGAGGAATACTAGCTTGATCTTTTCTATTTGCATTTTTGAGATGAAATCTGAGCATGTGGACTTCTTTTGTAGACTGAGGCAGAAAAGAGGATGTACAGACAGGTTGAGCCTAGAGGTTGGCAATGGGCTAGGTGGAATGCAGTCAGCTGAATAGAGGGGACTGGGAAGGGGTAAAGGGACTGTCTCCTGGTCCACATCTGAGGAATAGGGATAGATAAGGGTGGGTGGAGAGGATGGGTGTGACATGGAAAAAGGCCTGTGGGTCACAGCAGGCAGGGTGGCCCCTAGAATCCTAGAGGTTGCTTGAGGAGCAGGTAAGGGTAGGCAGACTAGGCTGAGGCACTGGATGCTGACCTGGGCTAGATCTCGTGGGTGGAGGAGGGTGTATGGATGGGAAGGCAGGAAACTCAACAAGCTAAACCCTGCAGAAGAATGCGCGTGACTTGGTTGGAGAGGTTTGATGTCTGGTTCCATTTCTTTATAAATCTGCATGTGATGGTGGAGATATGGGAGGCCATCTCCCTCAAGCACGGGTGCCCTGGTTACTATCTCAGTAAAAACTGAGTGAGAATCTTACTCCAGCTTCCTACTGTATTTTTATCTAAACTGACTATAGATAATTGTTTTATGTGCAAGATCTTTTACTTTGGAGAGTGTAGGCATGTGGGATTGGGCTGTCTTTATTACTCCAGGTGAGGTATGGATTGAAATGGCCCGGACAGTCAAAATGTGAAACTGGTTTTGAAATAAAGGTTGAAGTTTTATTGATATGACTGCTATCCAGCAGAGACTATATATTTTCCCATCATATATGATGGACATATGTATTCATAAAACCCCACACTTGTAACAGTCTTGGGTTAGTAAGTATAACTTCTTTATCTCCTCTACTTTCATTTAATATGTGTAGATTCTGCACTGTGCTAGGTGCTGTAGGACCCAGTGGTAGACTTGTGTTTTCATGTGAAGTATGACACGCATACACTGGATCAGCCCTGAGGCTGGTTGCACATTTGTTTTTACTATTTCCATCTGTTCAAATTTTGTTTATGTTGCTGCGCTAAAACACTAACTCAAACCAACCTGGGATGGGAAGGGTTTATTTTGTCTTAAATGTCTATGGCACAATCCATCATTAAGGGAAGTTAGAACAGGAAATCAAGCCAAAGCCTAGACACAGGAACTGAAGCAGAGACTATGCTCAGCTTGCTTTTGTAAACAACCTAATATCACCTGCCCAGAGTGGCATTGCCTACAGTGGGCCAGGCCCTCCCACATCAATCACAAAAATGACCCCACAGACTTGTCTATAGGCCAAGCTGATGAAGGCATTTTTTCAATCGCGTTTCCTCTTCCCAGATGACCCTATTAAGCTGACAAAAATCTAACACATCATTATATTCTGAAGATACACTAAAAAAAAGAAACCTCATACACTTTAAAAATACAGCTAAGATTTTTAACTCTAGTCTTTTGCTGAAACTCTCTGAGGTTCATTGCACTCTTCAAGTATGTGGAACACTGAGGCACTTCATCATGTTGTCTCAGATGACATCTTTACATGAAGTAGACACCCCTCAAGTGAATTCCTTTAGGAGCTCCTCTTTGTCTTCTTTTTGAGTCTTCTCTATCAATTTGGGAACTGGGTTGAGGCTCACTTTCAAAGCAGTTTATCCCCTAATTTCTTAGAACTAAGGGTCATTCTTGTAATCACCATTTAGAGCATGGAAATGTCCTATCTTGTTATACACAATGGGGTTATAACTATGTTTCTAAACACAGGTCTTAGATAATCATTTAAGTAACATTGTTACTTCATAGACAGGAGCCAGACGGATTTATCCCAAGTGCATTGCTTCTATTGTATTTTTTTGGAATGTTTGCCAAGACTCCTGAGGCTTTTTTTTCTCTCAAGACTTTTAACATAATTAACTTGGTTGTTAAAACAGAGTAAATAATATACTTAGCTATTAACCACAAAGTTAGCTAAGAGCCTGCTCAGCTGTAGCAACCATACGTTACTTTGTAGTCTATCATTCACTAAGTGATGTGTCAGGTGATTAGCTAGCAATAACTACAGTCTGTGACAGTGTTATTGTGTTTCTAGATTTGGAAGGTGGAAAAGTAAAAGAAATAATTTTAGAAATTGTGTGCTACATACTTTGGATGCTTCAGAGTAATCCTGGTCCTCTCATCTCCACACGTGCCACGAGGACTCCTCCAGTTGTTTCTTGTCCTTGCTGTCATCACTTGCATGTGGCTCTTGGAGGTCAGGAATCATGTCTTCCATCCTTAAATTGTTAGGGTACCACATTGTCTCTGGAAAATAAATGGCCACTTACAAATATCCACTAAAGGATGGATGGATGGGTGATTCTAAATTTCACCTTCTGTGAAGCCTTCTGAGACCCCTTCAATCTACCCTAATTTCTATCTTTTCTGTACTCGGAACATTGTCTGAATAACTCAATCCACAGGCAATCCTGCATGCTGACATAACTTCTGTGTTTATAAACCTTTGTACAGCAATTTAATTTCCTAACGCTTCATCTTTATGCCCAATTAGATTTTAGTTGATGAAGAGCAAAATTAAATTTGTGCTTCTTGGGTTTCCTCAGAGGCTAGGAGAAGATTTTGTGCACTGGAGGCACAGAGTAAATGGATCATCAGATTATGAATGGAAAACAAAGGGAACAGATGACCGTAATGGGGTCACATGACTGTGACAGCTCAGAGTCACCTGACTATGACAGCAGTTTTCAAACCTTAGATGGCTTTAGTGCTTTGGAAGATGCCCATGGGTTTAGAATCTGGTACATATGTGAATTAAGAAATCTGTGTGCAAGAAGAGGTGAGGCACCAACTTTTTTTAATCATGAATCTTGTGATCTCCTAACAGGTGCTGCCTAAATGTAGTTCATGGGACCCTCAGAGTAGGCATGGCAGATGATGTGCATGCTCCTAGCACTGGTAGAGCTGAGACAAGAGGAGTATTTGGGACCAGATTAGGTTATATCAATGAGTAAAACCAAGCAAACAAAAAACCCTCAAAATAGCAACAAAAAAGGATGGCTTAATTTTTAGGAATTCATGATCCTGAAATTATAAACATATTGTGTGTTTTAGAAATTAATTGGTCATATATTAGTATATTGTGCTTGAGTGACTTTTGAAACCCTTAGTATATAGAATAAACAATATTTTAAGTATGGTATAAATTTTCCTTCTTAGCATTTTTTTTAAGTTGGAAAGTGTGTTCAGACTTAACTGAGATATTTAAGGATGCATCTTGCCTGGTTGGCATGTAGGAGAATAGAAGAGGGGCATTTTCACATGACTTTAACCATGACACTTGGAAAAAAAGCAACACAACGCCTTCAATTTTTCCCTCAGAAAGTCAGAAATATATAACAAGACCAAAGTACTTGATTTCAAGAATGTCACAGACTTTTAAAACTAATCAAATATATTATTATATTTTTAATTCACTGTTTTCAGTACTTATTTTTTCCTAATATAAAACATTATAAAACTGAAAGTGGCTTATTAAAATTTTTTTTTGGTGAAATCTGAATAATCTTTCAAGAGAGTTTTGGGAAAAGATTTAATTCTTTTCTTATTTGCTCTTCATACAATGAATGTACAAGGGCGTTTTGTTTTTTGCTCTTGTTAAGACCACCCTGTTTAAGTAATGTGTGTGTCTGAGAATCAAATTGACCATTTGCTGTTTATTTATGGGAAAGTATGGTTTTTATGAGGAACTACTTGATCCATAGTAGACCTCGAGCCATCTTGAATAGTGAAAGAGATAGTTATAGATCATGGTAACTGTCAGCTGTTTGCTTTTTTTTTGAGTCAGATTTAAATTTCTTTTAAATTTCATTCATTTATTGTGTTTCTGTGAACTGGATGCATTAGTGTCTATGAATGCAGGTGTGTGGGTACCATGACTTGGGTGTGCAGGTCAGAGAACAACTTGGGAGGAGTGTCTCTTCTCCTACCATGTGGCCCTGGAGATCGATCCCAGCTCATCGAACCTAGTACCACACACCTTTGCTCACTGAATCATCTCACTTGCATCTTTTTCTTTTGTTTTTGAGAGAAGGTCTTGTATAGCCCAGGCTGGCTTTGATCTCACTATGTATTAACAGCTGAGGATAACTTTGAACTCCTGCTCCTCCTGCCAACACCTCCAAAGAGTGGGGATTGTAGGACTGCACTGCCACGTCCAGCTAACTAACCAGTCCTGACCATCACATGGTAGCTTCTGCCTTGGCTCCCTACCTATCTAGGCTTGGGCACTATTAACAAATTGTCATATTGGTATGTAACCCTGACGGGATCTGCGTGACATTCACAACTTGATTAATTTAGATGGCTGTCACTGATAACATCTGGACTCTACTTCATTTTGCTTAGTTCTTATCGATCATTTCATTGACATCCCTTAGACTCTACTTCAGTCTCCCTAGTTCTTATAGACCATGATTGACAAGACAATCTCTCTTCAAAATAATTTCTTCATCCTTTCCCCTTTAGTTTTATCCGGCACTGTTCCATCACATCTGAACACTGTGACTCACACTTTGACACTCTCCCTTTACCTCCTTGTGTGACTTTCCCTGCCTGGCCATTGTTTGTCTCATCTTGCTGTCCTTTGGCTGCTGTCCTTTGGCTCCACACAGTAAGTCGTTGCTCTGACTAAGGAGGGCTTTTAAAATGTCTTCCACCTTTATTTGCACCGGAAAAAATTCTTATGCTAAAACAATAACATGATTAAGTAGATAATGGTATTATAATTTTTTATATACAAGAAAATCAAGGCTGAAAGTACCCAAAGTAAGAGATAGTCAATGCCAGCCTTCAACGAATCAATATGATGGTAAAAATTGTTTGCTGTTTGCTTATTTTTCTTTAAGTCTTAACAATTATAACTTTCTGGCTTCAAACTGACTGCAAGGAATCCAAATATGTAAAGACCTGTGGGTCAAAGTCTGTTTGTGGTTCTCAGGAGCATACCAAGACCTTTCCTTGAAGATGCTAGACAAATGCTATCCACTGAGCTACATTCACAGCCCTGTATAGAAGACAAAGTTAACTGTTTAGATCAACCAGAGATGCACATAAATTACTTTCCTATAAGTCAGTGTGAGTTAAACACTGGGAAAATCTGGCTAGCAGTGACTATTAGGAATTGGGAAAGGATTTCCCAGAAGCAATGAAAATCTATAGGTCTTGAGACACAGCATTTTAATAGGCAATTGAGCCATTCAAACTTACAATAAATAATTTTATTGTAGCTTATGCTGTTTAGTTCATTTTCTTTCTATTGATCTGTAGCTCAACTGGAGAAGATTTTAAAGCGAGGCTCATGTTTTATGCATCTGTATTTTCCAGTATAATCAACACAGCATTGTGGATACCGTACATTAGAAACATCTTGTAATTATTTACATAAACATAAAATTTATTCATGAACCAAATGAATTTTTCTTAAAGTCCATTTTACTAAGCTTGACCCTCTTTTAAATGTCCTGATAGCATGCTTTATTCATATTTTAATTACATTCATTAACTTTTACCTGTGACTTCTCCGCTAAGTTTTTAGTACTCCAAGGACAAGGACTGTGTGTCCTGTATACCAGTGAATCTTGTTTACAGAAGTTACTTAGTAAGTCCTTGTTGAATAAACGGAATAGGCTTTTCAGGGACTCTTTCACAAAGGGCTTCCTTCACCAGTGAGCTGATAGCACACCATGTTATTGGATTATATGGCATCTCTCAGAATCTCTCCATGAAGACAGCTGGTTGAAGTTCATTATACCATTTATTGGATGAAGTTAGAGCTCTATCCCCATTTATTTCTCTGATACACTTTATTTTTGTTGGACTCTGGGGGTCTCATGCATACCAGGCTGTGGTGATATTTTGTTTGTGCTTTAACAAATAAAGCTTGCCTGAAGATCAGAGTGTGGAGTGAACCACTAGTTAGCCATAGAAGACAGGCACACATCTTTAATCCCAATACTCAGGAGGCAGAGGGAGATGGATCTCTGTGAGTTCAAGGCCACCCTAGGCTACACTAGATTGAAGCAGAGCCAGCCTTTATCTCAGTACTTGGGGGTCACACGCCTTTAATCCCAGAACTAGGAAAGTGGAGACAGGAAGGGATATGGCTTGGTGGAGAGAGGAATATAAGGCAGGAGGAGATAGGAGCTCAGCCCATTCAGTCTGAGGACTTGTAGAGACAGCCCATTCAGTCTGAGGATTTTCTAGAGGTAAAAACTTGTAGCTGGCTGCTCTGCTTCTCTGAACTTTCAGCATTTACCCCCAAATATCTGACTCTGGGTTTTTATTATTAAGACCAATTAGAATTTGCACGACACCAGGCAGCACGTTGTCACTTAGTTGCATTCCGAGCCCATCCCTGAGAAACATCTATTAATGTTCTGTGATATCCCAGTCAAACAGACACATTACAAAAGCCATTTGTGGTGAAAGAAGACAGGTGGGCCAGCATTTGTCATACAGCAGTGTTACACCCGTAGATCCCAAGAGCCTGAGTTTTCCTTTTGTTCATGTGTTTTGTGTTTGTTTTGTTTGATTTTGAGACACAATTTTGCTATGTTGCTCCAGCTATCCTCAAATTCCTGGGCTCAAGCAATCTCCTTGCCTCGGCATCCCAGGTTGCTGGAACCACCACCCTCGGTCTAGAGACAATTTTCCTGCCACTTCTCTTCTATTCAGCTGCGGAGACTGGAATTTCAAAGCTGGAAAGCATGCTGATCCCTCCTAGTCGCCTTGTCATCTACACGGAGGAACTTTGTGCCTTACTCCTCAGTGGGTGGCAACTGGAGACTTCTCTGAGATGCGGCCTCTACGGGAGGGACGTGGGACCATTTTAACGATCTGTTCTGTTTCCAATGTTCAGCCACAAGCTTCCTATTTATTTATAAAGTCAGTGGGAGCGCTCACTTCACAGACAGAGATGAAAGTACAAAGCTGTGCCTTTGTGGAAAGGTCAAGTGAAGTCAAGTAATTATATTTAAAGGAAACAAAAATGATAAAGGCAGAGCTGGGTGGGCTAAAATCCAGCACACTCCACACAGTAGGTTTGTGTGTAGGTCTCTTTATTTAGTTATTTATTTCCTTACTGTGGCCACAATCTCTGTAGCTGGACCTGGCCAGTATCTGCCTGTAGGTCCAGTGTTATCTGGCTTCAGGACCCATGACAGCTGTCATGTCTGGTCTCATATCAGTATCAGAGCGATCCTCACCCTGTTTTCTTTGTTTGCTTGTTTGGTTTTGGTTTTTTTGAGACTAACATTGAGTCCTTTAATGTGTTACACAATGTGACAAGTCAATTGAGCATTCTTCATTTATCAAGTGAACGTTTAAAAAATGTCTCCCATGTGCCAGGAAGTCATGTCTTTAATGCTGGAGCGTATCAATGAATAAAACAATCACAAAGTCTTGACTAACAGGACTTTAGTCTTCAGCAGGTGCAGATAGATAGTAAGCCATAAATACAATCAGCAAGCACAACACATGGATAGGGATGGAGAGCCAGGCTGCAGGGCAAGTCCAGTGTACGATATCCGGAAGAAGATGAGTGCTCTTCTCTTTTCCTGTTGCTCTGCTAGGTACCTTGTGATGCACACCTTTAATTCTGGCACTCCGGAGGCAGAGGCAGGTAGATATCTGTACATTTGAGGCCAGCCTGGTCTACGTAGCAAATTCCAAGACAACCAGAGCTACATAGAGAGACTCTGTACCAAACCAAAGCAAAATATGGGTGTTTACTAACTAGTCAGTCTAGACAAAGCATTCATGGATCCAGGTTCAGCAAAGAGATTCCTTCTCAAAAAATTAAGTGGAGATCAATGGAAGAAGCTACCAGGTGTTGACTTCTGGCATGCATGTGCACATACATCCTCAAAGACCATGCATGGACCCCACATCAAAGTTAAATAAGACACAAAAATGAAATGAGGCACAATTATCCCTCTTGGGGCTCTCTTCCTTCTGCTCACTTCGATGTGATGATTTTTGTTTTATCTTCTATTTTAGTTTGTTATGTTTTGTTGCTATCTCTTAGAAGCCTGCTCTTTTTAAAATGAGAGTCAGAAAGGGTGGGGATCTGGGTGGGAGAGGAGGCAGGGAAGAACTGGGAAGAGTTGAGGTAGGGGAAACTAACAGGATGTAGTATATGAGAAAATAATCTATTTTTAATGAAAGGGGAAAAACAAATAAAATCAGAATAAATGTATAAATGTTACTTTACTGAACATATCCTGCACATCTAGAAAGCAACAATGGTTGAAGACATTGGAAATTTTATTCATTTGTAATAATTAATAAAATTTTTAAAACTTAAAATAGGACAGTGACGATACCAACTGCTAATATAGAGTGAATAGAATCTTGTATTTTTCTCCTAGGATTTCAAAATGTCACTTTGCATGAAGAAAATATTTCAAGATTATCTTTAGCTGTTATAATGCACATATTCTATGATTTAGCCTTTAGACGTTTACTCAAAACAAGTGAGCACATTCCCATATAAAGAACTATACACAAATGTTCATAGTTATATTAATCATAGAAGCCCCAAAGTAGATGCAACCCAAATGTCAGAAACAGGTAAGTGAAGCTGGGAGTTGGTGGCGTGTACCTTTAATCCCAGCCCTTCGGAGGCGGAGGCAGGCGGATCTCTGTGAGTTTAAGGCCAGCCTAGTCTACAAATGCCAGTTCCAGGACAGACCCCAAAGCTACAGAGAAGTCCTGTCTCAAAAAACCAAAAAGAAAGAAAAGAAAGAAGAAAAAAGAAACAGGCAAGTGAATAGACAGTTTATGGTGTATTTATAATGTGATTGAATACTACTCTGCTATAAAGGAAATGAATTATTGATACAGGAAACCATATGCAAGGTTCTCAAAATACATTTACTGTAAACAAGGTACATTAAAAATACATCTTATGAAATTCCTTTAATAACATTTCAGAAATTGTGAACTAGTGTAGTGACCAGTCCTCCCCATCCCATGGTTGCCAGAGCACCCAAAGAGGACAAAAGAATTCAGAGGGACAGGAGGAAACGTAAAATCACAGTCCATCTGGAGGTGTGCTCACACAGATAGCAAACCGGATCTCATTGTAGGCTTTAAATATATACAGCTCACTCTAAGGAAGTTACATATGTACACCTGAAACAGGTGGCTGAAGAATCTTAAGCCTCTAGGGGCCTGAAATCACAGCTTTAATTTTACGCTAAGGTACTTAGGAAAATGCCACACACCCTGTGAGAACTAAGCAAACATTTACTGCTAAATATTATTTAGACGTGGTAATAAATATGTATGAATTTCCTTAGTACCATGAGTTTCAGGTATGGCTCAGATCTGCTAACGTTTATTAGGGGTTTCTCTTGAAGCAATGGTGTGCAAGATGTACTTTAGACGTGTGTGGATGACTGATTTTAATGTACAGAGACACAGGTACTTCCTGTTCCAGAACAAAATAAAATTCAGCAACTACAAAGATCTATAAGTCAATAAAAATGCAGTCAGACTAGTTTGACATCATAAAAGTAAACATTTAAGCAGCCTTTGTTTTCCAGTAGCTACAGTGTCATGTGACATTCAGGAAGAAGAATTATTACCTGCTTCTCCTTGCTAACAGCAGAAGTATTTTCCATTTGTTAAACATGGCTAACACCCTAAGCACCAGGTTCTTACTTTATTAGGAGAAACTAAGATTCAGAGAATTATAATGTGACTGAAATCATGTGCGGTAAACAGTGGAGGTCAAATTTGATTCAAATGTGACTTCAGAGCCCAGTTTTCTATTTTGTAGCCATGATTCTCCAGGATAGTCACGGTCTGAACAATGCATTCTCTTGTTAAGTTAAAATATGTAATACTTGTTTTTGTTTATTTGTTTTTTTTAATGGGTTAGGACGAAGATAATTAAAAACAGTACTGTTACTCATTATTAAACACTACTAAATTTTTATATACATGCACATAGACCTACATACATAGCTTATTTAATTAAGTAACAATTCTCTCCTTTGTGTCGTTCAGATTTTAATCCGTCTTGTTTCTCCATGATGCACCTTTTACGTCACAGCTGAGACCATCTCTGACATCTCCAAAGCTTTTCCTGGTCCTTCCTAAGGCTCTGGTAGGTTTGTATAGTCAGTGTGATCTGGGACCTTCCTGGTTTGGATAGTCTGAGGTTTCTGGAAGCAAACACCCTGTGGAAAGTACCTTTCATGTGGAGTTGCTTGGATGCTCACCTTCTCTGACTTTTTTTCACTCTGTCACTTCTGTTTAAATGGTCTCCCACTGTGATTAAATTTCAGTTTTCATAACCCCACAGGGGCGGAGGATAAAAAGCACCAGTTCCTAAAGTCACCTGTGCAAATAGCCACCCAGAGTCCTTCATAGTTTCCCTTGTTGCTGAACATCTTCAAGGCTGCAAGAAAGGGCATGGAAACAGAGAGCCTTCAGCCTTGCTCACATGCCATGTTTGTCTGAGACATTCCAGGGCCATCTCAGTGTTGGCCATTTTGAGAGTTTGTTAATCTAAGGACCATGCTATGTAGAAAATGTGATTAAAATGAAAGAAGCCTTGCTTAAAAATACTAGAGTATTTGTTACTTTGGTGTTAGAGTGCTCAAAATATCTGATAGAGATAACACAGGGGAAGGATTTGCTTTGGCTGACGGCTTCAGGAAGGTCAGTTCACACTTACTTGGCTTGGGGAGAAGATCATGGATCTTGGCAGAAGCGTAGTGGGGCATGTCTGAGGTCCTTCACTTCCTGGGGAAGAAGCATAGAGAAAGGGAATAGGAAATGGGCCAGGGCCAGAGACACCTCCCAGTGGCCTATTTCTTCCAACAAGGACTACCACCTCTGCACTCCCTTCCAATAATGCTTTTCTATTGCAAGCTCATCAAGGCGTTGATGCAGCGATTAGACCTAATTGTCTCAGAAATGACACCAAAGGCACACCCAGTCAGAGCTGTGTTTCATTAATCTCCTTTGGCATTTCCTAATTTAATCAACAGGATTTAAATAACACTTTATTTAAAAAATTAAAAACATTTTGATTTTATATTTCTGTGGTATATTAGTAGAGGATCCTCAAAGAACATGAGTTTGGTATGATTCATTTGGTTGTATGTAGAAGCTATTACAAACAGAGGCATCACAGATTCTCTTCTGTGAAAATATATTTCAAGGGATAAAGAGCACTAAGATGGAGTGTACATAGGAATATGGGATATTATTTTGTTCGAGGAAAGCATTTGTATTTAGTCGGGTCAGCCCGATCACATGACTCCATAAAATAATAATAAAGGTTTAACCTAGGGCTACCATAAAGTATATAAATTTGCTACAGCCTGTCATGGAAACTGGGTTGTCATTCACTCTGTGGGAATCGTTTTGAGGGGTGATTTCCAGGATAAGAATAAAATGAAAGCCTACTGTTCTTCAGGGGTTGGTGCTGAGAAAATGATGAAGGAGGAGAAGCAAAAGTAAAATGAGATTTCAAAGAGGCGATAAGTGGATTTGGTGGGTACGACATAAATAGAAGAATGTTGGAAGAAGTGAAGGGTTATTTGTGGGCTGGGAAGAACATTCTTCAGAAAGACATCGAGGCAGTCAATTTTAAGATTGCAGAGCACCCATGACTGAGTTACGTGAGAGGGACAATGAAACTGAAATGGATGGTTGTGAATATGTAGGATATTGAATAACTTTCCTTGTGGGCAGTGGGAGATGCCATAGGCTTGATACAAGAGGCAATACGATCAAAACAATCAAGGAAGAAAAGATGAAAGCTCAGGACAGAACTTCGAGGTGCTTCAAGTTTACTGAATAAAATAAAAAGGAAAGGGTGAACATAAGATCCAAGAGAAGAGCCACCAGAATAGCAGGGAAAGATCTGAAAAAGCAGCTGACATCTGAAAGCTAGGGAAAGAATATTCTCAGAGTGGTCAATGGTGATGACAACGAAAACAGAGAATGCATATGCACGCGCGCGCGCACACACACACACACACACACACACTTACTGTGTAGAGGTCTTTGCCCCTCCTGACAATTTGGGTGATAAGGGAAAATGAGAATAAATTGACTTGTGGTTGATAGAGAAAGTTAAGACATCTTTATAAAATTCTGTTTGGTTGTTTTTACCCACCCAGCTTACGAAGCAAGGAGAAAGAGAAGAAATTGGAAGGTTAAACAAGGCTTTGTTACATTTTATGGAAGAGATGTTTAGAGATGGCTAAGGAGACTGGAAAAGTCAAATCAAGGAAGGATATTGACTGTAGGAGATAAAGACCAGATGTTTGCTATTTATGTAAGAAGAATGTTAGGTAAAGTATCAGGAGGAGGATGCGGTCCCAAACAAAGATAGAGGGAGTGGGAGTAGTCTACCTGATAGCAAGAGAGGAATAAAAGATCCTGGTTGATGGTCAGATAAGAGCATTTATATGGATTTTTCAGGACCAGTACAACAAATATTACAGACAAAGTGGCTCGATTTCTCCTGATTCTGGAGGCTTAAGGTACAAGGTTTGCCTTCATCTGGGGCTTCCTTTCCTGGGTGGTAGATGGTCATCATCCTGTGTCTTCACATGTTCTTCCCCATGTCTTGATTTTTCTCTGAAGACACCAGCCATATTAGCTTGGGTCCCACATACGTAGGGTATAATCTTTATTTATATTCTTTTTAAAATGTCTTTATTCTTTGAGAGTTTGTGCAATGTGTTTTGATCATGTTCATCCCTCTAATTCTTCTGAAATTCACCCCTCTCACTGTGTATCCACCTAAATTGTGCCCTTTTAAAAACTCCTTCAAGACCAATTTGTACTGTTTCAAATATTTTTGGATGTAACCTTCTGTTGAAGCATGGTTGAGTTGCCAGGAGCTACACTCTTAGGGAAAACTGGCTCTTCTTTTCCTAGCAGCTAACAGTCTCCAGTTCCTCCACAGGTAGGAGTAGTGCTGGGTATCTGTTGACAGAGGTCTCTGTCCCATCTGGTCCTGCAGCTGTTCAGTCCCAAGGAAACACACAGAGGCCTACATTAATTATAAACTGGTTGGCCTATTAGCTCAGGATTCTTATTAACTCTTACATCTTAAAATAACCCATAAGTCTTGTCTGTTAGGCATGTGCCTTGGTACCTTTTATTAGTGAGGCATTCTCATCTTGCTTCCTCTGCATCTGGGTGATGACTACAGATTGAGCCTTTCCTCTTCTCAGAATTCTCCTGTTCTGGTGCCCCCCCATACTTCCTGCCTGGCTACTGGCAAATCAGTATTTTATTAAACCAATGCAAGTGACAAATCTTTACTGGGTCAAGACCATTGTCCCACAGTAGGTGTCCAACTCCCATGTCCATACTGAAGGATCTTATTTTACTGTAATTGCCTCTTCAAAGGTAATTGTGCTTAAAGGTACTAAGGGTTAGGACTTTAACAGATGACCATTTAGTGGGCACAACTCAGCCCCTACCAGCTTCTCTAGGTGGTAACTTTTTACCTCTTTAATAAAAAGAAAAGTTATCTTTTGTGGGTGAGAAGTGGGGAATTGAGAAGAGTACAAGTATTTCTTTTGGAGACTAGGTTGACAAGGTATTGCTTCAGCATGGATGTCCCGTTGACACTGGTAATTAGGAATTTATAGTGTCACCTCTTTTGTTGGAGGAGAGAGGGCAAGGGAAGAGCTAATGTGCTGACCAGGGCTCCCAAAGACAGAGGAACATAAAGGATAAGGAGAAAAATGAAGAGACAAATGAAGATATAGATGCTGTCTGGTTCGAGGAAAGCTGGAGAGAGAGAGAGAGAGAGAGAGAGAGAGAGACAGACAGAGACAGAGAGGAGCTGGAGACTCCATTACGGCTGGAGAGTGATTCAACAATAATTGATAATGATAATTGATGAGAGTAGAGAGCTTTTCTCAGGGAAGGGAGGTTTGACTTTAGTAATGGTAATGACCAACTAAGGTCCAATTTCCTGGTTAGATGACTTGAAGGCGTGATGTCAAACCGTGAAGCCAGGTCCCAAGTGTAGAGAAGACATTGACCCAAATGTCATAGTGGAAAGAATGGACAGTTGTGGGCAGATGACCGCAAAGGGAAGAGGAAAAGCCAAGTACCACAGATCTCAGGAGTGGGACTAAGGACCGAATCTAGTGTTTCGTGCATGCTAGGCAAGCGTTCTGCTTCTGTGGAGGAACACTTTGAGGTATGCTGATGCCAACTGGCTGCTGAGCCACCACCCTGACCCCTGCAGCAATTTTCAAAGCGTGTAAATAGGACTTAAGGTCTGAAATGACCTTGGGGGACAAATCAGACACCAAGCATACCTCCTAGTGCTGCAGTGCATGGGTGAGGACTAAGAAACAGTCATATAGTCTGGAAAGACTTTGGAAGGATAGGTAATATACAGAGAAGCGATTAAAGACAGAGACATTCTCTGGCTCATTGGGTTTTGGGGAATACTTAGGAGGTGGCCAAGAGGGCAAGGGCCAGGTCCAGACAAGGACAAACAACAAGTCATTGTGGAGATAATGGAGCATGCAGGATAAATGTTCTAGAGTGCTTACACTGGGGCATCATGTTACACAAAGTGAGATGAGAGTGGGTGAATGCTCTTGGAGTACACGGTGAGCCTGAACGGGAAGCAAAAGATGCAGAAACCGCACTTTCTCACACCCATTCTAACGACTTGTCTTCATTTATTTTGAGTAAAAACTGTACCCGGATCTATACCAGCCTGGGAATAGTGATGGAACTTTGCTTTTGAAGAGGTTCCAGGCTGATTAGGAGATAACTGACTTCACCATCACAATAAATAAATTAGAAATATTCTTAGGGTTGACTTAGGGCACATAGAAAAAGAAGAGTCTGGTGAGACATGGGTTCAGAGATTACCCATACCCAAATCATATTCTACCCTTTCACTGAAATCGCTCCATATCCATATGGAAGGGACTTCCTCTTAGTAGGGTGGCCTAATGTTAATGCACATGCCCAAGTCACACCACTGACATATAATATCAGTGCCTAATCTAGTTTGCTTCAGTATGATGAGATATTTCAGCTGTCAATACTTTCCCCTTCCTTCCAAAGGAATTTATAGCTGAAAACAAGTTTTATTTCTGACCATCTTCGGGTCTCATGGTGGTTTGGATGAAAAATGTCCCCTATAGGCTTCCATTCCCCAATAGGTGGCACTGTCTGGGAAGATTTAAGAGGGATGGCCTTGCTGGAGGAAACTCATCATTGAGGGTGGGATTTGAGAGTGTATATAGCTCTGCCCCACTTCCATTTCACTCTGTCTGCTTCATGTTTGTGGCTGAGATGTGATCTCTCACCTTTCTGCTCCTCTTCTGTGCCTGCTGCAGGCTGCCATGTCTCCACCATGATGCACTCTTGTCTCTTTGGAGTCATTATCCAAAACAAATTTCTTCCATATGTTGCTTTTGATTTTTTTTGATCACAGCAATGGGAAAATAATTATCACGGACCTTTTTTCGGCTGTTTGTAAACCCAGCATATCTCAATGTCAAGATGCCCCCAATTTGTGGAGTCATAGGTGACAGTCCCCTTACCAGGAGTGCTGGTCTGAGGTGGGACCTGGAGCTTTCTATTTCTCATGTGTTCCCAGGTGATCCTGAGGCTGCTGGTCCACAATGCACACCCTGGGACACACTGCTATGAGCAGACTTTTCTCCCCCAGACTTTATTTTTAAATTTCAACCTTCCCATAACTGTATTGAATACCACAACTAGTTAAGAGAGTCTCTGAGAAAGCAAACAATTTCTTGGGTTTTATTTTTGCTCCCACTGCCCTGGTGCCTGTGACCTGGTATATTTGCCCATCCAGATAATTTTCTTCCAGTTTGAAGATACTGTACACTTGAGTTGAACTTGGAAGTTGAATAGGACTGCAGTAAAACAGAAGTCATTCAAGGGCTGGGTAGGTACAAGGGAAATCCTTTGTTGAGTGACTGGAGAGACACGAGATCTACAGAGTGAATGGTTCTCTGTGGCTCTGGAGCAGAGATAGGGGTGATGGAGAAAATGCCCTGAAAAGGTGTGTATAGAAAAAAAAGAGTCAAGTATTAGAGAATTTCAAATTCTAACAGGAGGTAACTTTTTAATGTTTATAATAGAAGTACCTTTTACATTTTTAATTTTTATTTAGGTATATTTTATGTGTTCCTGTTTCTCTGTATGTTCTCCACATGCATGAACAAAATGCCTTTGGAGGGCAGAGTTTCTACAGCTGGAGTTACAGGCAGTTGTGAGCTGCCTGATATGGGTCCTCTGCAAGAGCATTGACTGGTCTCAGCCAAAGAATAACCTCTTTAGACCCCTGTAAGTACCTTTTGGAAATTACATGTTATTATTCATATGTGTACATGGTGTGGTGAATGACTTTGTATATACTGAGAAAACATTCTATTACTGAGCTAAGTCTCCAGCCCTCAAACACAAGAAAAACCAAAATAAAAAACTTCCATATGAAGACCATTTCCCTCTTGTTGTTAGACATCGACCAAATGAAAGGTAAACACAGGAGCCAGATAAGTGCCTGTGACCTTATCACTAGCAAACATTCCACTACCATGTTTCCAGGTGGGGAGTTGGTCCACCTCAGAGTCGAGCTTGCCCACTGAGCCTTGGGCCACTCTGTGAACCTGAGACTCCTCTCCCCATACTCCTGTTAAGTTAACCTCTTTCCAGCAGTAAGGGACTGGGATGCAATGAATGAGAAGTTGGGGGACAGCAGACCTAGGGACAAGTAAATGCTGTCCACATGCTGTTCAGCTTGAAATCAGAAGAGAGAGGAAGGAAGGCACTGGACAAATAGCCTTAGCCCTTTCTTCCAAATTAACCAAGAACACAGAAAGAAAAGTAGCATAAAGATTGAAGAAGTAGTCAGAGGGTTTTCATCCTTCTTTGAATAGTTGGGCTGACAAAATGCTCTTTCTGATAACTGGTAAATATTGGTGCATGCACTATTCATAGTTTATTAATATATTTTTACATCTATGCTGTGAAAACTACCCCCCCTCCCCGGCCACATTCCCTGCTACACGGCAACTTGCATAACTTCTGGCTTGTGTTACCTGCTCCGGAGTTCTGGGCTCTTTGCTCTGTGTATATAATTGATTTAATTGCTTTTATTTTGTCAAGCAAAGCATACTTGTCAATATTTAACCAGTACCAAGGCAGAAAACCAAAGCTGTGCACCACTGGTTGTGCCGCCACTGGTTGTGACTCTGCAACCACAGCACCTGAACAATAAAGATGATTACACCTAAAACAATTTACCAGACCTCATAACACAGGTAAATATTTTATTAACTAATAATCAATAAATTTGAAAGTTATATAATTGCAGATATTAACATGTAGAATTTTAGTAACCTGTTTGATGTAGGAGGGTCATCTGGCTATGTGTTACTTTCATTGGTTAATAAAGAAACTGCCTTGGCCCCTTTGATAGGCCAGACCTTAGGTGGGTGGAGTAGACA
>LOEQ01005979.1:44072-64946 GCA_001685075.1 Bramus lutescens | reverse complement strand
GGCCTCAGCTGCCAGGCTCTCCTGCCGAATGGCCTGCTGAACATCTGGGTTCCGCGCCAGCTCAAAGAGAGTCATTACCAAGGGGACAGCTGTCTGAATGATCCAGAAGGCAATCTCGGATATCAAGCCTGACCCTCCCAAAGGGCATCCCTACTGTGAAGATACCTTTCCCCTAGAGAAGTGCATGGCTATAACAATGTAGGAACCTCAGACCCTGACCTCCTCCTCTAACGTTCCCTGAAATCCCAGTTGGCACCTTCAGAGTTGGGAGCTCACAATCTGATCTGGTGTCCATTGAGATGGACTCTGTGTCACTAAAGGAAACTGTGCCACCCACATCTATCTTCCCCAACACTTGATTTGTATTGGCTGTCCACATGCCCCTCGAGATTGGCCTTACTGTCCAAACCTCTAATGAGTCACAGCTTTTCACACTGACTCTTTCTGACTGGTGTGAGCCCTGAGCGTCTAGATCCAGAATGCCTTTTTCAATGGTATGGCCCACAAAAACAGTCTCCTAGGTGTCTCCCTGAAGTCACTGGTCTGCTTCCAGGTTCCACCTTGGGCATATCAGCTGCTCTTTATGCTGTCTTATTGTCCCTTGTGATGGGGACCAGATCCCTGTTGGCCTCGTCTGGCCCTCTGTCCCCTGCTTCAGGTAGCTTGCTGCCTCCCCAAGCCTTGTTGTCTGTGCATACAGCTCTGACTTTTCAGACTCCCTTTCATAGGCTCTCTGATCTCTGTTTGCTCTGTTCCTGCAGCCCTGGCTTCTCACTCCCACAAGCCCTGTGCTGGTCCTCATCCCCACCCAAATACTACTCCCTCCATGGTGGGAGCATCACGGGCTCTTCCTTCTCTAGAACCTGAGGCCTCTATTCCTAATAAAAAGCCTAGTCCAGAGCAGTCCCTCGGAGAAGGGTCCTTTGACTGCCAGGAATCTTGTACCTGGACCCACGTTTCCTAGAAGCTGCACTGTGATCTTCCCCCTTCTGCGTCAGCGGGCAGCTTGGGTGTTTGTTGCTCCATCCGCCTTGCCTTTCCTTGCATCTGCCTCAAGCTCCCACTGACCGGAATGCCTGCTCGACAGTTCAACAGAGGATTCTGGGCTGCTCACTCTGCTCACTGTGGGCTGCCCTCCTAGCCCTGCACAATGCTCATGCATTGGAGGAAGTGAGGGCAGTCTGCTGCTTGTGTGGGTTTTCTATCCTGATTTGTGCCTGGACTTGGATGTGCAGGTCTTTTCTACAAACTCTCAGCTAGGGCTCCTTTCCCTCTACTCAGACATTTCACTGGCTTCGCAGGGAATGGCTATGATGAGGGAACAAGATTGGGGGACCCAGGTGAGGAGGAAACTGCACTTTGGGGGAACACCAGGGGGCATCACGGTGGAATTTATGCTCTGTGGGATCCTGACCGTGTCCACACTTCCAGCGATGAGTTCCAGAGAATTGGCCAGGATGGCATCCATTGGCAGAGCATCCTCTGCTACCAGCTCTGATATGACACTCCAGGACTGTGGACGACCCTTTGCCGACTCTTGATACACATTCTTGACACATTTTGTGACTGAATAAGAAGAGAAAACATGCAGTCATGATGCTGGGACAGGCCTCTCCTTCATTGTCTTAGCTTATTGTGTCCCCGGTACCTCAGTATTCCTGCTTGTGTGCCACCCTTGCGGGGTCACACAATCCTAAACTCACTGCGGAATCACAAAAGGGTCTTATGCGGCCACAGCTCCTTGAAGGAAATAAAGGTGAATGGGAATCGTGGGATCATTGTCCCCCTGTCCCATGGTGCTGCCTAGGTCAGTGGCCCTCACCATGCTCAGCGATGAAATCCCAGGACTCAAAGTTCTCTTTCCACACCCGGCTGCTTGTCCAGCGAGTCAGGCCACTGGGTAAAAACATGAGCTGTGTGGTGGTCTTGAATATGGAATGCAAGGCGTGGATGAACTTCAGGCTGCCAGAGTTCAGGTCGTGGCCAAGGAGGCCCAGTCGCTCCCCAAAAATAACAAAGTGACTGGCTGCAGAGAGAATATTATCGCTGACCAAGGCAGTCTCTGGTCTCAATGTTTTCCCCTTTCCTCCTTCTTGGCCTCTGCCTTCCCCATATCCCTCAAGCTGGAACCTTCCCAAGGCCACACACCTTCTATGGTATAGTTGAACACACTGGAATGAAAGTCCATGGAGAAGCTTCCATGGGCATTCATCAGCATCTTCTTCTTCAGGGCCTCCAAGAAGTCCTTTGCTGCCATGTCCACCATGGGGACAAACTTTTGAACAGCCTTTGGTGACAGCATATTTGGGTTCAGCCTCAGTCGGTTGAAGCGCCATTCAGACCCATTTCTGCAGAGCACAGAGCAGAGGTATGGACACCTCTAAGGAAAGACCTGGCCCAGGCCTGTGCCCATCTTTCTGCCCCTCAGAGAAACTGGAGCAAAAGGGTGGCAGGCTCAGAAGCAGGCTCGGCAAATCCTGTCTCCACTTCTTTCTTCCAACACAGTTTCCATGTGCTGGACAGAGGTCACTAATCTAAGGCGGACTTGGCATAGCCACACCCATGGAGAAGGGAGACCGGGCTGTCAAGCTCTGCCCACCTGACCTATACCACCTCCCCACAGAGGAGAAGCCCTAGCTGAGTTCACCCACCCTGTCAGCACTGTGGAGTGTGTGCTCTCTGAGTCATCAGCACCTGCCTGTCTCAGCTAAGGGATCCCATCCTCCCTAGGGCAGGAAGCACAGCAGAGGACCACTTACAACACACACACACCACAGCCCCGGACACAGGGTTCCCATGGAGATTCTCGAATGAATGACAGCAGGAGTTTGCATGCTGAGCCACACATGCAGAAGGCCTGGCCTTTGGTGTTCTAAAACCCACAACAATTGCCAGTGACCACATGCACATACATGTACATGCACATGTGCCCACACAGGACCTCAAAACCATGTGTGGACACCTTAGTCCCTGTGTGCNCCCATTTCTGCAGAGCACAGAGCAGAGGTATGGACACCTCTAAGGAAAGACCTGGCCCAGGCCTGTGCCCATCTTTCTGCCCCTCAGAGAAACTGGAGCAAAAGGGTGGCAGGCTCAGAAGCAGGCTCGGCAAATCCTGTCTCCACTTCTTTCTTCCAACACAGTTTCCATGTGCTGGACAGAGGTCACTAATCTAAGGCGGACTTGGCATAGCCACACCCATGGAGAAGGGAGACCGGGCTGTCAAGCTCTGCCCACCTGACCTATACCACCTCCCCACAGAGGAGAAGCCCTAGCTGAGTTCACCCACCCTGTCAGCACTGTGGAGTGTGTGCTCTCTGAGTCATCAGCACCTGCCTGTCTCAGCTAAGGGATCCCATCCTCCCTAGGGCAGGAAGCACAGCAGAGGACCACTTACAACACACACACACCACAGCCCCGGACACAGGGTTCCCATGGAGATTCTCGAATGAATGACAGCAGGAGTTTGCATGCTGAGCCACACATGCAGAAGGCCTGGCCTTTGGTGTTCTAAAACCCACAACAATTGCCAGTGACCACATGCACATACATGTACATGCACATGTGCCCACACAGGACCTCAAAACCATGTGTGGACACCTTAGTCCCTGTGTGCATAAACCTAAGAGAACAGCTGCACATAGTGAGGCAAATACACATTCATTCAGAGAGTGAAGTCCTAAATCTGGACATATTGTCACACTTTCAAATAAATACTAACAAATTAAACACCACAAATATACAGATGCAAGACACATGCACATATATGTACACATGGCTCTGGGTCACTGCCTGTTGAGCATTTCCTTGCTTCCAGATGATTTCAGTCAAGGTTCCAACGAACCCATTTCTCTAAACCATGACTAAGAAAATACTGCTCTTTATGTGGTCTCAGGTAGCTGTCCACAACCTGACTTCCTTTATACTCCCAGTAGTAATAACCCCTTTGCCGCTCATGTAGCCTAAGCCACCAGGAGCCCCTGATCGCCTCTCCAGATGTGGACCCAGCTGCAGAAGGAACCTCTCCCCTCTCTCACCACACCATTCAATGTTTGATTGTGAGCCCACAAGAGCCACCAACTTTCTGCTCTCCAGCCCTGCCTGTTCTTCATCTTGAGGACTGTCTATCCCAGATCTCTGTGAGTGAAGGCACTCCTAGGGAAGCGGATCTGCCTTGCTAGACATCAGGATGTGACAGAAGATGTCTATGACCCTGAGTCAGTGCCCCCCCCTCCATTTTCTTGGAGCATTGCTGTATGCTATTGGAAGGAGAGCCATACCCCGGGAAAGACCTCAGAGCAAGTGCTGGATGGAGAATCATAGCTTCTCTCACACCTATTTGGCCGTCTCTCTCCTCCTCAGACTCACAAACTACATGGCATGGTACCAATCTATGCTTGGCAGTGACTGATCTTCACATTCACCCCAGCCATTTTGGCATCCTGTGTTCAGAACTACCATCTCACCTCCCTCCTCATTCCCAATGTCCACTCACAGCAAGAACACGCCACGTCTCAGGCCACGGTGTTCTCTGTGGGCCACCCAGGGTTCCAAGGTCATGCGGCAGGGCTGTGTACTGTCTGCCTGAAATACCTTCTCAGCATCCTCTGGCAGCATCACAGACACAATCTGTGTTCTTCCTATGCTGTACCTATGGGGTGAAGAACAGCGCCTTCCTGTGGGGGGAACGTCCTGCACCTGAGCGCCCTGCAAACCCAGCCCTGTCTGTGTGCTCTCTCACCTCAGCCTCTCTCCTAGCCCTGGCTCTCCCCCCAGGAGGGCTCCTCCCACTGTTTGCCTGACTTCTCTCCACTTCAGCACTCCTGACAACTCTGTCTCTCAGCCATGAGCAGTGCCTTTCCCTGTCCATGTGGAGAACCATGGTCTCCATGAGTCAGGTCCATAACCTCCTGCGCTCCCTCCCTGTCTCCCTAAGGAGAGAGTGCCTGGGGCCTACTGGGGAGTACAGCCCCTCAGACCCTGCAGAGCCTGAGCAACCAGGGGGCCAGGAAGCTCTGTCTGAGCTCAGCTAAGGGTCAGAGAGGCCCTTACCTGAAAATGGGCCCCAGCTCCTGGAAGGCCTGATGCATCTCCAGGTGCAGGTTCTCTTGGCCCTGCTCCCTGAGGATCTGCATCATCTTCAGCCACCTGTTTCTGGAGTACTGTGGGATGGCTTCAAAGGGTTGCAGTGTGTTGGGGGCCAGGGTTGCTGTGGTGCCCAGGGCCCTTGTTCTGCGCAGGCACTGCCAGGGTCTTGCCAGCCACACATCTGCCTTCGCCTTGAGTGTCATTGCCATCGCTTCCTCCTCTTTTCAGTCCACGGCCTTTTATCCTGCCTTGAGGCCACGAACTGCAGACTGAGAGTGTCACTGCTGCATATGTCCCTGGGTTTGCCCCAGAATTCTATTCAGGGCAGATGGCTCTGCTGGAGGTAGAGGAAGGAGATGGCCTTCCAGGGCCCGTCTCTGCAATGCCTGTAGGAGGGTGGGAGTTGAGGTCAGGTGCAGAGTTTACATGGACACTTGAAGAATTTCCACTGGAAGGCACAGACCTCTTTCTCCTCCCCAAGGTGAGAGCAGTCAGATGAACAGAGCCTGCTTTATTGTGGAGCCTTGAATGAGTCACCCTCATTTTTGCTTTGAGGATCACTAGCCTGATAAGGAGGGTGGGTTTTTACTCACTGTCCTGACTCACATTTAAATGTCTTCTTTGAAAATTTCTCATTTCTCTTCTGATTGAGAACTAACAAATATATTTATCATAGGGTAGGGGGATGGCTTAGTTGGCCAAGCATAGCAACATGAATACAGACCCCTCAAAACCGTGTAAAAGCAAGGTCCATCAGTGGGAAAGTATAGGCCAACATTTGGGAACCGAAACAGGCAGAGCTTTGGTCTACAGTCAAATGTGAACATTCTAGGTTCAGTACAAGACCCTGTGTGTACACACGCATGCACACACAGAGCCAGACCTCTCCCCCACAGATCTATGTGCAAATATTTATGTATACATTTCCCATGCAGAAAAGGTTTTTTTTTTTAAATATTTTTAACTTTTATTGATTCTTTGTGAATTTCACATCATACATTCTGATCCCACTTATCTGCCCATCCCCTTACATCCTCCCTCTGCCCTTGTAACCTTCCCCCAAAACAAAATTTAAAAGAAAAACCAAGGACCAAACATAGCTAGCAAAAAGGGGAGGGAAAGGAGAGAAATCTCACCATGGAAGCTGTAGTGGGGCCTGCTGAGTCACACAGAGTCCATTCATCTCTACTTACAAGGGTTCATTGCCACCACTCATTGGAGTTATTGGTTTGGCTCAAGGCCTCTGGCTTCTGCTACATTGCTGATAATGGGTTCTCACTGGGGTTCCTCTTCAATATCCTGGTGTTGTCATGGAGATCCTGCTGCTTTGGAGCTGTAGGCTCAGTCCCTTCATATGCTCCAACAGTTCATAGATGAGATGAATGTTGGGGTGGGCTAACTCGTAGCCCTGGTTCTGGGGCTGGGTGGTAACTACCAGTTTCCCCTCACCATCAATACCTGGACAAGCTCTCCAGTACTGCCTCGGCTAGCTCACCCAATACCACCCGAATTGATGAGTGAGGCCAGTTCTCCTGCCTTCGGGTCCTCATATCTGGCTCGCCCACACTCAACATCACCAGGGCCAGCTCTACTATTTTGCCCAGGCAAGGTGTAGGGTCCTCTCTGGATTGCTGTGGGGAACCTTCCAGGGGAGAGGAAGGGGACCATCTCCCCTGCTCTCATACCCCTCAGAACTGGCTCACCTGTACACAGGATGACAGGGTCAGCTCTAGCGTGCTTCCCAGGAGGGGTGTAGCACCCACCCCTGTTTTCTTGTGTGCTGAATTTGGTGAGGGGCAGAGCTAATTCTTTCACTCTAGCGAACCTCTGGCCAGTTTTCTCTCTTGCAGATAGCAAAGGATGGAGCGGGTAGGACATATTTCCCTCAACCACGCCACAGACTGCCAGGCGAGCGGGGGTGTTGTCAGGTCTCCTGCTCTCATGCCCTCAGGGCCTACTCACCTGAGTCCCCCAACAATGGAGTCAGCTCTAGCAAGCTGACCAGTCAGGGTGCAGAGCCTGTGAGGACCAGAGGTAGCTCTCCCACTCCTGGGGCCAGTTCTCTCACCTGCCGCAGGTGGGTGGGACACAGAGGAAGAGTTTTTAAAACGTGTATAAACTGCTGTATGACTAAGCTGAGCTAATCAACACACTGTTATGATCTGTGTGAGAAATACCACCCCCACAGGCTTGTGTGTCTGAACACGTTGCCCACGCCGATGTGTTTGGAGAGACTAAAGAGCGTCTGGCAGGTGGGGCTTAACTGAAGAAACTGGACCTCTGTGCTGACTGTTTGGGTCTTTCACTCAGCCCCACGTTCTTTCCGTATCTGCCCTGTGTTTCCTGTTTTGACATCTGTAAGGAGATGAAGTCCCAGTCTCCTGCCTTCTGCTTTAGAGCTGCTTGCTGCCAAGCTCCACTGGCTCGCCGGTGCTATGGCTGCCTTGCTCCCAGAATTCAAGCTGTGCCCCTGCAGCAGACAGTCCCTGCTGTGCAAACACATAGACCCCATAGAGGATGGAAGCAATCCCAGCCCCTCCCCCCTCAGAGCTGCCAGATGAGTTTGTGGTCTTGGCCAGCGTCTGGGTCCTTAGCACTGAGTTCATAAGTGGAATTTCCCATCCTCTGTTGGAAAGCTTTGGAAGTCAGATAGTCCCTCTGTTCAGGGGATGTCTCCGAAGGCTCTCTTTCTCCTCCAGACCTCCCTTCCACCCCCACCTTTCTGTATGTCACCACTGTCTCACTTATTTACCTACTCTAAGCTTCTGATGGAGCCCCCTCTCCAGGTTTTCTTAAGGGAAGCCTTCATTTCCCTTTCTGTTCCCGTTATGTCAACTCTCATCTTCTGACTTCATCCTCTACCCCTTCCCTAGATAATCTCCCACCTCAACCCCCATCATGACCATTGTGGTACCCAGGTTCTCTGTCCTAATATAACAAATGGGTCCTTATGGTCTGCTTTCAAAGTGAGGTACATTTAGAGTCCATCAGTGGATCACAAATAAGTGAGAGGCACTAGGTTCCTGTCTTTTCCTAGCTAGAAGCTGGTGCCTGCTAGTTGCTCTCGGTTCATTTTAGGATTGAAGAGCTACAGACTGTCTGCTATGTGGCATCATCAGGGCTCAGGATGCTAGCGGTGCCATAAATGTGCAGGTCTGCCGAGAAGAGCTGCAGCTGCTGAGCAGAACTTGGCCGATAGAGAAAACGTTCTGCGATCAAAAGAGCTAGAGACAGAGGGCTTGCCAAGCCTACTGAGCCCCAATGATGCCATCTTGAGCTCAAGATTCTGATCAAACGTAGAACTTAAGAATTTAATGTTGGGCCTGCTGAGTCCAGTCTTGTTTTGGTGTGATCCTCATTTACTGTGTCCCTATGATGGCTAGCTCATCTGTCAACTTGACACCACTTAGGATTAGCTGAGAAGAGGGTCTCGATGAGGGATTGTCTGCATTGGTTGACCTGTGGACATGTCTATGAATGAAAATGTCTTCATTAAGTTCCTCGATATGGAAAGACCCAGGCTGCTGTGGGCAGTACCATTCCCTAGGCAGGGAGCCTAAACTATCTACAAGTGAAGAAGTCAAGCTGAGAAAAGCAAGAATGAACAGTCGGGCACATACTTCTGCTCTTGATTGTGGCTATGACAGGAAAAGGCTGTAACTTGAAATCATAAGCCAAACAAACCCTTTCCCCCCTAAGTTGCTTTTTCTTGGCTGTTTTTATCACAGCAGCCCCTATTTCTCCCCTTTAGAATGGAGACAGTCGCTCTGAGCAAGACTGGTAGGAAATGCATCATTTGGTGTTTATTTTTATTTGGACTCACAGTTAAGAGATGGCCTTGGGTCCCAGGAGAGACTTTTAAACTTTTGAACAGTGTTGCGACTGCTGAGTCATGGGGACTTTTAAAGTGAGCTGGAAAAACTTTGAATTGTGAAGTAGCTACGGACTTACTGGGGTCAGGGACAGAGTGCTATGATTTGTCTGTGAAATGTCCCCACAGGTTCATGTATTTGAGGTCTTCATTAAATTCATTGATGTGAGAAGACCCAGCCTACTGTGGGGAGGACCATTACCTAGACAGGGAGTCCTGCACTGTATAAAAGTGGAGAATACAAAATGAGCTCAAGCAAAGCAAACAAGTGAGCGTGTGTGCATTTGTTTCTCTCTGACCTTGACTGTGGATGTGATGGGACCAACCGTTTGAAGTTCCTGCCTTGACTTCCCCACAATAATGGGACTGTAACCTGGAATTCTAAACTAAAATAAATCTCTTTATCCCCTAAGTTGTTTGTTTTGTTTGGTTTGGTCAGGGTGTTTCATCACAGCAGCAAGAATGAAGCCAGCACAATGTTCAGACCATGACCTGAAATAATTTCTCTTCCCTCAAGTTGCTTTTATCAGACTTTCTGATAAAAAAGTAACAAGAAAAGTGGCTAATATTCATACTTAGGCCACAAGCAACTATTTTGGTGGTGAGAAGTTAGTCTGATCTTTCAGCAGTTTGTAAACATCAGCACAACACATTGACAATGGATGGTCCCACCATAATGCTCGGAAAGTCTCTAGAACCTATTCTCTCTGCTGACTGACTTTATGTGCCTTTGGGCAACTGTTGCTTTGTCTGGAGGCCCCAACCAATTGTTTCTACTATCTTTCGTCTTTCTGCTTTTGTGAGCATAGCTTTGCTTAGCTCACATACTTATATGCCCACTTTTAGTGTGTAAATGGAGGTTTCTCTTCCGCCCACCAGTTCCCAAATGAACTCTCAGAGACTTAATATAATTACAAGCTATATGGCCAAATTTGCTCAGGCTTATTATTAGCTAAATTACAACTTAAATTAACCCATTTCTACTAATCCATGTGTGGCCGTTGCTTACTGGTAATGATCTGGCATCTTTCTCATTTGGCAGCTACATCACATCTCTTCCGCTCCACCTTCCTTCTTCCTCTATCTGTTTGGATTTCTGGCTTAGCTACTTTCTGCCCTGCTATAGGCCAAACAGCTTTATTCATCAACCAATAAAAGCAACACATATTCACAGCATACAGAAGGGCGTCCCACATCCTTAGTGTCTGTCTCTGTGCATCATTTGCTTTACTTAACATAACACTCTCTGGGTCCTTCTGTGCTGGTACCAATGCCATGCTTCCTTCCCCTCTTGGTTCAGGGCAAGGGGTGTTCCCTTATCTATGGACTTTTGTTTTCTTTTTCTGTTTCTTTCTTTCTTGGGAAGGGGTTTTGTTTTCTTTGACTTTTGTTTTCTTGTTTTTGTTTTTGCTTTTGGTTTTCCGAGACGGGGTTTCTCTGTGTCACAGCTCTGGCTGTCCTGGAACTCACTCCATAGAACAGGCTGGCCTCAAACTCACAGAGATCTGCCTGCCTCAGCTCTGCTGGGATTAAAGGCATGCACCACCACCACCCAGCTTGGACTGCTTTCTTTCCTCGCTAATTTGAGTGCTGTGCTGTGACAGTGCTATTTACGGCAGAAGGAGAGCTCTCTTTGAAATAAAAATTGTTTCCTTTGAGTGTAAACTGTGCATGTGTGAGGGCTCTGGACTTGATTTCCAAGGTCCCTCTGCTCTTCCCTGCGGCTTTGCCGATTTACTTTCCCACCAACAATGCACAGATGTCCACTTTCCCTCCTCCCTTCTCAGTGCCTGGGATATTTTTCTTCTTTATAATTGTCACTCTCAAGAGCATCAGGTGTTTCTCACAGTGGATTGAATCGGATGACTGGTGGAGCTGAGCATCTTTCGTGTACCCACTGTCATTTGTGTGTCTTTTAAGGATATCTGTTCAAGTCCTTGGCCCATTTGCTGAACCTGTCATTTGTTTTCTTGCTAATTGAGTTGATTGAACAATCTCTACTTGGTGGCTGTCTTTGGAGGCTGGGACACTTCAGGACATATATGTCTTACATGAGAATATAGGGCTTATAAAATGTGTGGCTCTATTTTTCGTTCTTCCCAGTCTCTAGATTGTCTCTACAGCCATTGGTCGGTTCCTTGTGGTCCTACAGGTGGTTTTCATTTGCTATATTTCTGTTCGTAAAGCAAGAGCTGCGTCTCTACCCGAATGCTCTGCAGAAGTAGGAGCTTGAAGTGGTTTTATGTAGAGACTGACTAAGGTGTAAGGAGCCGTGGACCGGTGCTCAGATGACAAGAGATGAAGAGTAATGACTGATTTTGGTTTCTGCTCCCAACAACATGGCATGCATGCCAGTCAGTGCAGTAACCTGTATAAGCTGCCTCACAAAATTCACAGCCTAGGAGACATTAACTAGACCTCTGCGGAGGACAGCTCCAGAGGTTGCACAGTACAAGATCAAGAACACTAGTCCCTAATGAAGCCTTTTTTATAGACACAAAGGAAGACAAGGTTTGAAGTAAAAGCTGAAAGTAAGAGTGGAAATTTTCTAATGCAAACAACATAGTAAAAACATACTGGACACCATAGTCCAGTAGGAGCTGGGGAGTCAGAAAATGCCTTGACCCAAAACTAAATTAAAACACAGCCCTACAACACGGTAACATTTGGTAAGCGGCAAAATCAACAATCAAAGAGAAACTCAACACACGTCAGCAACATTGGGTCTTGTTCAGCATTTTTTTGTAATTTTTATTGTCGCTTTTAACTTCCTTGGCTAATTTATTACTAAGGGGTATTTTGAGCAACTGTGAAGGAAAAGAATTTGTAACATTTGTCTGAGTAAGTTCAGGATTGACAAACAACATTCTTGTCACTCTCTTAAATGCAGGGCTTTCCAACCTCAGAGCTTTGTGAGGTCCTGAGGCTTTCCCAGGTCCAGAGCCATATCTAGAAGTGCAAGTCAAGAACAGCCATCACGAAGAACACACGTATGAGAACATCACAATGGAGCCAACATTGGTGCACTAATTTAAATAATATTGATATTAAAGAATTAATCATTACAACACACAGGCCAATTGTTTCGAGCCTGCGATGAGGCAGTATGTCACAAGCAGAGGGCAAGCAGAGGAGGCAGCTCACCTTGTGACTCTCAGGAAATGGAAGACCTGAGCCCCCAGATCCTATAGGACAGCCCCTTTAAAAACACATCCCTAAAGCCTGGACTTCCTTCCACTGATCTATATCCTGTAAAATCTCACCACCCCACAATAGTGCCATGACCTAGACACTTTTCCTTGGATGTCAGGGGACTATTAGCCACAGGTGCTTTCTGCTTAACAAGTCCTGCTACTTGGCTCTGACCGTCGAGGCAAAAGACTTCAACAACAGAAGTTACTTTTCATAACCAAGTGGAAGACAGAGTGAAGGAGCTGACAGAGCAGGAATTCCCCCATTTCTTTCCATGGCTTGCAGAAGGTCAACTTCTTGTCTTCCATGTGGAGGTTGTCTCTGCCCGCCTGTGACCTCACTCTCTTATGAGGCTCTAGGGGGTGGGAGCAGGGAGCTGGGGCGTTGGATGAGGCACAACTCAGTAGCCTCATTTCATAGGAATTACCTGGTTAAAGGTCCTGTCTCCACAGTGACCCACACTTCAAGGCCGTGAACTTTGGAGACTGGCACACAAAACTCAGGTAGACACACTTCAGTACTGAGAACAGGAGAACTAACTGTTCTTGGACAAAGCTTTTTTCCCTAAACTCTCACATCTGAAAGGAAACCCCAAGAGCCTTGTGTTCTGAGCCACTTTCGCAATTCAGGAGATGAAAGTTTTGTCCAAGGGACACTAGCCTAAGTCAGTCAGCAGCTTGACCTCCTGGAAAAAGTCAACCATCCCAGTAGAGATTTCACTCATTCTCGGGGCTCCAGCGAGTCCTCTTGCCTGCATCTCTGATCTCACCACTACCCTGTCCTTAGCGAGTGCATGTGTCCCTACGCTTATATATGCTTTACTGAGTCATTAGTTCATATGTTCCGACTCTGTTGTCAAGCCAACTTGAGCCAAAACGCAGAGATACCTATTTATCTGTCTATCTATCTGTATCTACACATCTATATCTACACATAATCTATCTGCCTTCAAACCCGTGTGTGTGTGTGTGTGTGTGTGTATGTGTGTGTGTGTGAAAACATAGGATGTATTTTTGTGGTTCATGTCATAATAATGGGAACATAAGAAAGGGAATGTCTTCTGGCTTTATTCTGAGGCCCTTGAAGGTCATTGGTGCCTGGAGTCACTGCTGGAAAGGAACAGAACAATCACACAGCAGGGACTGCTTGTTGTCCTTTCCCTGGCCTTGTAGTCCCTGACCTTGGAGGTCTTTAGCCGTGACCCTTGCACAAGTGCTCAAGGATGACTGTGTGGCCCCAAAACAACAACCCGTTAGGAAAGAAGTGTGAACCTTGTGTATCGGGACAGAGGTAGGCTAGCGGCCTGACTGGGACCCCAGGGACAAAGGTGACTAGCTGACAGGCCGGAAAGTGAGGAGGGGGCTTGAGCTGGGCATCAAAACGAAGCGATAGACCATCTGCACATCCTCTTGCCTTAGTGTCTCCACCCGGAAGGATTTCAGCACCTGGAGCACAAGGTAGGGAGGAGACGCTCCATCTGGCTTCCTCAGCAGGGCAGAGCACTGGAAGCCCAGACAGACCCCAAAGGCCTATGTTTTTAGTACAAATCCTACCCCATTAGCACCCCTCATCCCACAGGCCCCGCCCAGAGCTGCTCACGTGGTGCAGCAGGAGCAGCATCTCCACCTGTGCCAGGCGCTTCCCCAGGCACTGGCGCACCCCAAAGCCAAAGGACAGGTGCTGGAAACTCCTTTTCCTCTCCAGCCAGCGCTGGGGCGTGTAGCGCTCGGGCCTCGGAAATACTGAAGGGTTTCGGCCCAGGGAGTAGAGGTAGAGTAGGACCAATGTCTGTGGGCGGACACCAAGGGCAAGGTCAGCTGCCTCTTTGGGATGGTGCAGAACAGGGCAATTAGTGGCTGACTGAGGATCACTCACCCCAGCAGGGACATGGTAATTATGGAGCACCAGGTCCGAGCTTAGAAGTCTCTCCAAAAAGCCACCAACAGGATAGAGCCTAAAGGTGGAGGAGCAACAGGAGAGGCTTCAGCTCTGGAGGGCTTCTCATGTCCACATCTGCACCTCTCTCCCTCAGATTCCCCCAGGGAGCTCAGCCAACCTCCAGAGAAGCAACAGCGTCCAGCCATAGGAAGAAGAGCAGAGAACATGGCTGCCCTCAGCCCCAGAAAAGACAGGGGACAGAACGGCAGGGGAAGGGCAGCCAGCACCTACCTCAAAGTCTCTTTAAGGGCAGCNGGCCTCAGCTGCCAGGCTCTCCTGCCGAATGGCCTGCTGAACATCTGGGTTCCGAGCCAGCTCAAAAAGAGTCATTACCAAGGGGAAGGCTGTCTGCAGGAGCCAGAGAAGTCTGTCACTGTCCCTAGTCATCCACAAGAGAACCCCTACTACAAAAGGATGCCCCTCTCTGGGCAGGGTATGACTCTGGGAACCATGACCCTAAATCCTGAGGGGCAGGCCACAGACATCCCAATACTGGCCACCATCTCAGCACCTGCAGGGTTGGCTGCTTACAACCCGCTCTGGTACTGGGGCAGACCTTCAGTGTCACTTAGGGACACTGCCACTCACATCTACCTTTCCCAATGCCTGATGGTCATCCATAGGCCCCTCAGCACTGACCTCACTGCTCAAGACTGAAATGGGTCCTAGTTCCCCACGCTACCTCCTCCCACCATCAATGAGAAGCCCCAGAGTGAGCCCTGAGCTCCTATGTCCAGAATTTCTCTTTATGGCACAGCCTACATAAGTAGTCTTAAGTCTCTTGCTGATGTCACCAGCTTATTGACTTTGGGTTCATCTGGTCTATGGCCTGATCCATGGCCCTTCCTGATGGGGCCCTCACCCCGATGGCCTCATCTGTCTCCCTGTCTCTTGCCTTAGTCAGTCTGCCACCCCATGAGCTTTGTGTTGCTCCCTGCAAATGGTTCCGCCCTGAAGGGTCCCCTGTCTTAAGCTCCTTTGATCTCTGCACTGCTCCTGTATTTTCACCTGAAGATCTCTCTTCCTGCACCTCTGGGTGCAGCCTACAGTCAAGGGCAACAGGCTACTGGCGAAAACAACCTGGGAATTCATTTCCTAGGAAATGCTTTGGAAGATACACAGACAGGGAGTCACAGGGGATCCCCACAGGATGGCCTGACCGTGTCGACACTCCCAGCGGTGAGCTCGATAGAGTTGGCTCTGATGGCATCGAGAGACAAAGCTCCCTGGGCTATCAGTTCTGCCACGATGCCACTGTAGGTCTGAGGGTTGCCAAGTCTTAGCTCCTGGTGCACCTTCCGGATACATCTGTTGGCTGGAGACATGATATAGGAGCTTGAGAAGGGGCAGCTCTCACTGTCCCGTTGTGTACCCCGCTCCCATGACCCATGGTAATGCCTGACCTTCTCCCACTATCTCTGGGTCAGTTCAGCCATAGGATTGGTGGGAACAATGTTAAAAGTACAGGAAGCAGCAGTCAGCATCATTTGAGATGATCCTGATGTAACCGCAAGTAAAGGGGAATGGCAATTAACTGACCGTTGTCCCCTGCCCCATGGCACTACGCAGGTCAGTGACCCTCACCATACTCAGAGATGACATCCCAGGCCTCAAAATGTTCTTTCCACACCTGGGTGCTTGTCCAGCGAGTCAGGCTCCTGGGTAAAAACATGAGCTGTGTGGTGGTCTTGAACATGGAATGCAAGGCGTGGATGAACTTCAGGCTGCCAGGGCTCAGGTCTTGGCCAAGGAGGCCTAGTCGCTCCCCAAAAAGAACAAAGTTGCTGGCTGCATAAAAAAAATGGTGTCCCTGAGACAAGGCAGTCCTTGGACTCAAAACTGCAGCTCTCCTTCCCCACAAGCTCCTCCCTAACAGCCTTAATTTGGGACCTTCCCTTGGCTACACACCTTCTATTGAGTAGTTGAAGAGGCTTTGCTGGGCATCCATGGTGAGGCTCCCACGAGCATTCTGAAACACCTTCTTTTTCAAGGCCTCCAAGAAGTCCCTTGCTACCATGTCCACCATGGGGACAAACTTTTGAACAGCCTTTGGTGACAGCACATTTGGGTTCAGCCTCAGTCGGTTAAAGTGCCATTCAGGCCCATTTCTGCAGAGCACAGAGCAGAGGTATGGACACCTCTAAGGAAAGACCTGGCCCAGGCCTGTGCCCATCTTTCTGCCCCTCAGAGAAACTGGAGCAAAAGGGTGGCAGGCTCAGAAGCAGGCTCGGCAAATCCTGTCTCCACTTCTTTCTTCCAACACAGTTTCCATGTGCTGGACAGAGGTCACTAATCTAAGGCGGACTTGGCATAGCCACACCCATGGAGAAGGGAGACCGGGCTGTCAAGCTCTGCCCACCTGACCTATACCACCTCCCCACAGAGGAGAAGCCCTAGCTGAGTTCACCCACCCTGTCAGCACTGTGGAGTGTGTGCTCTCTGAGTCATCAGCACCTGCCTGTCTCAGCTAAGGGATCCCATCCTCCCTAGGGCAGGAAGCACAGCAGAGGACCACTTACAACACACACACACCACAGCCCCGGACACAGGGTTCCCATGGAGATTCTCGAATGAATGACAGCAGGAGTTTGCATGCTGAGCCACACATGCAGAAGGCCTGGCCTTTGGTGTTCTAAAACCCACAACAATTGCCAGTGACCACATGCACATACATGTACATGCACATGTGCCCACACAGGACCTCAAAACCATGTGTGGACACCTTAGTCCCTGTGTGCNCCCATTTCTGCAGAGCACAGAGCAGAGGTATGGACACCTCTAAGGAAAGACCTGGCCCAGGCCTGTGCCCATCTTTCTGCCCCTCAGAGAAACTGGAGCAAAAGGGTGGCAGGCTCAGAAGCAGGCTCGGCAAATCCTGTCTCCACTTCTTTCTTCCAACACAGTTTCCATGTGCTGGACAGAGGTCACTAATCTAAGGCGGACTTGGCATAGCCACACCCATGGAGAAGGGAGACCGGGCTGTCAAGCTCTGCCCACCTGACCTATACCACCTCCCCACAGAGGAGAAGCCCTAGCTGAGTTCACCCACCCTGTCAGCACTGTGGAGTGTGTGCTCTCTGAGTCATCAGCACCTGCCTGTCTCAGCTAAGGGATCCCATCCTCCCTAGGGCAGGAAGCACAGCAGAGGACCACTTACAACACACACACACCACAGCCCCGGACACAGGGTTCCCATGGAGATTCTCGAATGAATGACAGCAGGAGTTTGCATGCTGAGCCACACATGCAGAAGGCCTGGCCTTTGGTGTTCTAAAACCCACAACAATTGCCAGTGACCACATGCACATACATGTACATGCACATGTGCCCACACAGGACCTCAAAACCATGTGTGGACACCTTAGTCCCTGTGTGCCCAAAACTAAGACAACAGCCACGCACAAAGATGCAAATACACACAGAGAGTCACAGATTCAGACAACACACACTTTCATATCTAGACAAAACACATAGTCACACACTTATACACATGCAAGAATGTACGCAGGGGCATACATGCACACACACACATTGTGTGTGTGTGTGTGTGTGTGTGTGTGTGTGTCGGGCTCCCTGCTTTCTCAGCGGTACATGCTCACACTTTGCCCTCAGCTACCATTTGCATCTGGCCTCCCTGCCAGATTCCTTCCGTTAAGTCCCTAACCAGCATGCCCATTTCCCAAAACTATCTTATTAACGAAAGGATTCACTCTGACATGGAGTGGTGTGTGCCTGTGTGCAGCCTGGCTTCCTTCTGTAGGCTTCCCCATGCCCACTAGTGGCCTTTTGGCAGCCTATTCACTCCAAGCACCAGAAACCCCTGCTTAGCTCTCCAGGCATGTATCCAGCTGCAGGAGGGAATGCTCTCTTACCCAGGTGGTATTTGATTTTGCGTCCAAAGGAGCTCCAACTTCCTATTCTCTACTTCTTCATCCCCAAAACTGCCTACCTCAGATCTGTGAGTGAAATTTCCCCTACAAAAGGGAATCTGCATTGACAGACATCAGGCTGCAGCAGAAGATAGCTATGGCCCTGAGCCAAGGGCTCCCCATCCTGGGCCAACTTTGAAACTGGTAGGAGGGAGAACCACAGCCTGAAAAAGTCTATTCAGAGCAAGAGGGATTTGGGGCAGGAGGCATTCCTCTACCACCTCCCTTCTCCTCAGGCCCAGGATCTACATAGCATGGTACCAACCCATGCTTGGTGGTGATTGGTCTTCACACCCGCACCCAAGCAGGAGCTGCAGCCTGTGTCTGGGCTACCAGTCTCACATCCCTCCTCATGCCCATTGTCCACTCACAGCAAGAACACGCCACGTCTCAGGCCACGGTGTTCTCTGTGGGCCACCCAGGGTTCCAGGTGCATCCGACGAGGGTGCGTACTCTCTACCTGGTGCAGCTTCTCAGCATCCTCTGGCAGCATCACAGACACAATCTGTGTTTTTCCTATGCTGTACCTATGGGGTGAAGAACAGCGCCTTCCTGTGGAGGGAACGTCCTGCACCTGAGCGCCCTGCAAACCCAGCCCTGTCTGTGTGCTCTCTCACCTCAGCCTCTCTCCTAGCCCTGGCTCTCCCCCCAGGAGGGCTCCTCCCACTGTTTGCCTGACTTCTCTCCACTTCAGCACTCCTGACAACTCTGTCTCTCAGCCATGAGCAGTGCCTTTCCCTGTCCATGTGGAGAACCATGGTCTCCATGAGTCAGGTCCATAACCTCCTGCGCTCCCTCCCTGTCTCCCTAAGGAGAGAGTGCCTGGGGCCTACTGGGGAGTACAGCCCCTCAGACCCTGCAGAGCCTGAGCAACCAGGGGGCCAGGAAGCTCTGTCTGAGCTCAGCTAAGGGTCAGAGAGGCCCTTACCTGAAAATGGGCCCCAGCTCCTGGAAGGCCTGATGCATCTCCAGGTGCAGGTTCTCTTGGCCCTGCTCCCTGAGGATCTGCATCATCTTCAGCCACCTGTTTCTGGAGTACTGTGGGATGGCTTCAAAGGGCTGCAGTGTGTTGGGGGCCAGGGTTGCTGTGGTGCCCAGTGCCCTTGTTCCACACAGGCACTGCCAGGGTCTTGCCAGCCACACATCTGCCTTTACCCTGAATGCCATCACTTCCTCCTCTCTTCTTTAGCCCACAGCCTTTTATCCTGCCTGTGGACCATTCTATTCGACTGATCACGTCATGGAAGAAACTGTCCCTGGACTTGCCTGAGAGATCCGGGCTCTGATCATGGCTGGGGCTCACCTGTCAGTAGACGTGTATGACCAGTTCCCTAACACCATCTCACCAAAGTCTGCTGGTGGGTGGGGACTGGGAACATACACAGTGTCCGCATGGGGGGGCTATGTTGACTGAGGAAGAGGAGGGCAGAGATCTCTCTCTCTTCTCCCTATAGATGGAAAAAGGAAGATGGATGGATCCTTTATCTTTTGAAGATATAATAGGAGACCTTGGTTTCTTTTAATAGACTTCGTCTTTTTTTTTTAGTGACTTTAGTAAAAATAAATCTGAGAACTAGAAAGCGTACGAAAGCATTGTATTTTTTCCACAACAAGTTTGAATTTAGTTTCTTTTCTTAAAAGGGAAGACAACTTCTCATTGTCGCTACATGTGAAACAAGAGCAACGCTGCTGGTGATGTCCCAGTGACACGTGAGACCCTGAGGGCAACTCTGCACAGTCCGCAGTCTGGTTGGACAAGTCTCACCCTCAGCTCTCACCCCCTTCTAACCTGTAGCAGGGTCTCTAGACTGCAGGGTGTCTGCTGTCTTGGGGCAATGGTGTTGTACAGGTCTATCCTCCAAACCAAATTCTCACCTTCCTCGGGAGATCTGCTGGGCCTGGTCGTAGAAGATCCTCTCACCTGAGCTTGCTGACTATTAGCACTCCCTCTTAGAAGGGTCCTCATCTAAATATCCCATCACTCCTCCGAACCCATTGTATGTCATTGTACCCTGATCACAAATGGCCTCGGAGGCTCGGAGAGAGGCTGGAATATATGTGATGGGAAGAGGTGGAGGAAGGGCTCCATCTACTAAGACCATGGGGAAAGCCAGCATTACAGCTGGGTGCACACCTTCCAACGTGGCTTCTTTTTGGCCACTAGTCTCCTGCCCCAAATGCCTTCACCCATTGCTCTGTAAGTAACTCTAATAAACTCATTGCCTCTCCAGCAGCGAACTTTGATAGAACTGCTTTCACTTATAAGGAGGAGGATGGACATCACCTAGTCTCCTCACTTCCCACATCTAGAGAAAACTCTCAGGACTCATAGTAACACACCCCTAGTTCTACCTCAGGAATGTCACAACTCAGCATCTGCTAATTCTCTCACTAGTGAAACAAATACTGAATGTTAGTGGGTCAGAGTACGCACAGAGTATTGGGAATGTTCTTGTGAGCATGTACAATGGTTAGAGTCCCGGGCACGTACATCTAATAGGATTGCCTACAATGAAGCTGGCATTCTGTGTGACACTGTGAGAACATATAATGAGTGACTTCTAGAACTTTCCTTAAGAACTGTTTGGGCTCATTGAAGAAATGGTCAGAAAGCACAGAGAACTCCCTCTAACACACCCCTCTCCGGCACAGCTTCCCCGCTCAACCTGTACCTCAGCAGTGCTCTTCATAGTCGATGGACCCAGGCTGACATTATTTCCATCATTCTATGATTCAGCTTCCATGGGGGTTTGGGGCTCCACATGCTGTGGGGTTGACACCTGTAGAGTGGCACCAGTGGCATCCCATACAGGATGCTGTGGCACCAATGGCGTCCCATACAGGATGCTGTGGCAC
>LOEQ01005979.1:30048-43864 GCA_001685075.1 Bramus lutescens | reverse complement strand
GGCAGGGACCCAACTGCCTCTTCCTCCCCAGCATTGGGATTACAAGTGCGTGTCCCATTCTGGGCTTTTAAATACAAAGACTTATTCTTATCATGTTTAATTATGTGTATGTGTGTGCGTAAGCATGTGGGCATGTGCATGGGAATGCAGATATTGGCCACGGTCAGAGGGGTCAAATCACCCCTGGAGTTCAAGTCCTAGGCAGTTGTGAGCTGCCTGACATGAGTGCTGGGAACTGAGCTCGCATCCTCTGGGAGAGTAGCCAGTGCTCTTAACCTCAGAGCCATGTCTCCAGCCTGATGCTGGGCAGAGCCATCCCAGGCCTCTCTAGCTGCTTTCTTTTCTCATAGCACTAAGTCTTGTAGACTTTTCACATAGGCCTCTTTTTTTTATCATTTTTAACTTTGTTTTTTGTTTGCTTGGTTTTGGTTTTTATTCATTTTACAGACCAGCTGTGTTTTCCCCATTCCCCTCCTTCAGCTACTCCAGACCCCTACACACTCCATCCACTCCTCAGAGAGGGTAAGGCCTCCCATCAGAAGTCAACAAAGTCTGGCAGATCAAGCTGAAGCAGGACCAAGCCTCTCCCCCTTGCACTGAGGCTGAGCAAGGTATCCCACTGTAGGGAATGGGCTCCAAAAAGCCAGTTCATACATCAGGGATAAATTCTGGTCCCACTGCCAGGGGCCCCACAAACAGACCAAATCCCACAAATGCCACCCACATTCAGAGGAACCAGTTCGGTTTCATGCAGGCTGTCAGTCCAGAGGCCATGAGCTCCCACTAGCTTGGGTCAGTTGTCCCTATGGGTTTCCTCATCAAGATCTTGACCCTTACCCCTTGCTCATATAATCCCTCCTCCCTCTCTTTGACTGGACTCCAGGAGCTCAACCCAGTACTTGGCTATGGATCTCTGCATCTTCTTCCATCAGTTACTGGATGAAGATTCTATGATGACAATTAAGGTACTCACCAATCTGATTACAGAAGGCCAGTTCAGGTACCCTCTCCATTATTGTTAAGAAGAGTCTTAGCTGGGGTCATCCTTGTAGATTCTTGGGTGTTTCCTTAGCAACAGATTTTTCCCTAACCCCATAATGGCTCCCTCTATCAAGATATCTCTTTCATTGTTCTCCCTCTCCATCCTTCCTCCAACTCAACCATCCCATTCCCTCATGTGCTCATCCCCCCTTCTGCTTCCCTCTTTCCCCCACCCCAGTTTACCTAGGACATCTTATCTATTTCCCCTTCCTAGGATGATCCATGCGCGTCCATCTTAGGGTCCAGCTTATTACCTGGTTTCTCTGGGACTGTGGATTGTAGCCTGGTTATCCTTTGTTTTACACCTAATACCTGCTTATGAGTGAGTATATGCCGTGTTTGTCTTTCTGGGTCTGGGTTACCTGATTCAGGATGATTTTTTTCTAGTTCCCTTCATTTGCCAGAACATTTCATGATACCATTGTTTTTACCGCTGGGTAATACTCCATCACATTGACTTCTTTCTCTTAGTAATTCAGGATTTCTTTGGTGGACCCTTTAGCATGGAGTAGTACCCAGATTCTGCCTAAGCCATGGTTTACTTGTCTGTTTACCTACAAGAGAACATCTTGATTTCTTCGAAGTTTATTAGCCAGGAACAAGGCTGCTAGCAACTTCTTCTGTAGATCCTACTTGCAATGTATTTGAATAAACACCAAGACACATGCTTGCGGGCTGTAGCCTGCCTTGACGAGCATGCTGTCCAGAGTGGCTGCGCTTGAGTTCTCTTCCTCAATGAATGATGACCCCTGGTGCACAAAGTCTTTACCAGTTTAGCGATAGTGTTTTCCATTTGTGTCATTCTGAAAGGTTGACATTGGGTGCCTTCCTCCTAGGGACAGGGGAGATGTGGAGATCAGAGAAAACCCACAGGAATTGATTCTTTCCTTCAACCATGCAAGTTGCATGGATCAAACTCAAGTCATCGGGCAAACACCTTTACACACTAAGCCCTCCTTTGTCCCCATCCCGTTGCTTTTAACCTATATGTGTCTTTAATTTTATAGCAGGCTTCTTACAGATGACACACAGTTAGGTCCTGTCCTTTGATTGGGATGTTTAGACCACTGACATTTGAAAAAATTGCTGGAATAGATTGAAGTAATATTTGTCATATTAATGGCTGTTTCTTCCATTTGTTGCCTATATTCTTAGCGCTTATATTTGGTCTACCAAACCCTCTCTCTTGACATTTGTGGTTTTAGTTGAACAGTTTGTATAAGCCTTCTTATCCTAGTTTATCTTACTAGCCACACCTTTTCCCATCCTTTTTCAGAAATTAATCTGGAGTTGGAAATATACATTCAAGTACCTGTGTTACCAGGCAGTGTGGGTGTCCGTAGCACCCAGGCATCCCCAGTCCGCTCATGGCCTTCCCACTAGCTGATTTGCACAGCTGCCATCCTGGAGCTTCTACCATATTGGACAGAGCACTAAGAATGCAGAAACCAGCCAGTTCTTTCATAGCACCCATCTGCTGTTGCCCTTCTGGCCTGCATCACCTCATTTTGCAGCTCTGAGAAGACAGGCCTACAGGCAAGGTCCCCTGAGTTTCATATGCATGGAAAAGTCTTTATTTCTCCCTTACTGTGCGTGTGTTCTGTGTGTGTGTTCTTGTGCACAGGTACACATGCGTACATGTGTGCAGGTGTATGCAGAAGCCAGAGGTCAACCATGAGGGGCTTCATCAGTCATTCTCAGACAGTCTCTTGCTGAACCTGAAACGCACCATCTTGACTATCCTGGCTGTCCAGCAAACCCCAGGGACCCTCCCGTCTATGCCTTTCCAGTGCTGAGATTACATGCGTGTGCCTGCTGGCTTTTACACGGGCAATGTGCATCAAACTCCTTGGTCTTCATCCTTGTGTGACAAACATTTCACTGACTGAACCTTCCCGCCATCCCTCCCCCTCACCTCTGAAAAACAATTATATAGAATATAGAATTCTAGGTCCCAGAACATTTCCTTTCAACCCTTTAAAGGCTTGCCTGATCCTTTCTTTCTGACGTCTTCTGAGGAGCCAGGTACAATCTTACTCTTTTCTCCTACATAGCCAAGATGTTTGTTGCTCTGGTTTATTTTTTCTTTTCTTTACATTTGACACAGTTTGGGTGTTATATACTTAGGAATAGGGTTTTTGTTTTGCCTTTTAAAACAGCCATGTTGTGAGGGGCACACACATTCTACCACATGTGTGAAGAAGCCAGGGCATAGCTCTCAGGAGTCACTCCTCACCTTCCATCTTGTCGAGACAAGGTATCCCAATCTCTGCTGCTTTGCTTGCTCCAGACTAGCAGGCCTCCTCTCTTCCATCTGATCCTCATGTCTCTGCCCCATCTCATGGTTAGAGTTCTGGGATTATAGACACACGCCATGATGTCCTGCTAACTTGTTTGGTTTTGGTTTTTAACACATTATAATTTCTGACAAAATAAGACAAGTTTAAATATTAAGATCTTCGCTTCACCTGATAGGTCCTGAGGGAAATTACTAGTCAGTGTTCCACTACGATGACACAATGCCAGAGATAAGAATTTACCAAGAGAAAAGGTTTGGGCTCATGAGGGCAAGGTCAGTTGGCTTCATGGCTTTTGGACCTGTGGTGAGTAAGCTGTGGTTGGAGTAGACAAAAGAGGAAACGGCTCACCTCACAGCATCCAGAAGTGAAAGAGAGAGACAAGAAGGGTCTAGATCCTTTCAAGGTCACTCTCCCAGCATAACCTAAGTTCCTCTCACTAACCCTAAAAATCCCTAACCCCTAAAAAGCCCACTGTTTTCCATTAGTGCCACAGGCTGGTGACCACATCTTCAACACATGACCCTTGGTTTAAAATATATATATATATATATATCCTAATTAGAGTAAATATGGATAAAATTTTGGGGTAAATCTGTTCCAGCTGTTCTACAGATACCTGCAGGTTCCTGCACAGGTCCACCCCTCCTACCAGTCTCATGCCAAGGTAAACCAGGTTCTCCAGATAGTGCCAGCACCTGCACCAGCTCCTGGGACTTCACCATTGGTACTGCCTCTCCAGGCTCAAGTGGGCACCTAGCCAGCAACTGGACTCTGGTTTTAAAGAGCACATCTGCTCTCATGCCTCACTCATTCACCCGTGCCTCTCCTGTACAACCGGGGCACTTCTCTGGTCCTATCATTCTGGCAGTTGTCACCCTTCCCATGGCTAGCCTCGTTCATAGGGCCAATGATAGATGATAACAATCTGTTTTTCCTCTGAGCAACCTGCCTTCTCAGATGCCTGAGGTCTCCAGGATGGCAGTTAACTGGATGGCTCTCCACCCACACCTCCCGTTGAGCCCGAGCCCACAAACTCCCAACTCTTCCCCCTCCTACATCATCCCATGTCTGCAGGAAGTAGCCAGACTTGAATCGGTGCCCACATACCCAAGAGTCTGGAATGTTCTGGTGGAAGCGTCACCCCAGTCCCTGGCATCCATATATCCAAAGAGTCTGGAATGTTCGAGTGGAAGCTCCGCTCCAAGTCCCCCCCGTCTCTCTCCAAACCCTGCTGCATCTCAGAAAACCTGCCAGATGATGACCCCTCCCCCAGAGATGCTCAAGACCACTCCCACAGGGTATTTAAACTGACACCCAGAAACAGACATGTAATTTTTCCGTCTTCCTTTCCCGTCTCCTCTCTCGGGGGCTGGCAAATCATCCGGGAGCATTGTATCATTAAACCTGGACTTTTTCTAATTCGCTTAGATTTGGTCTGCTTTGGATTTTTGCATCAGCAGAGAGGCTCATCAGGTTACAGAAACTTTTCACTCTTCCAGCAAAGAATCCAAGTTCAGTTCCTAGCACCACACCAGGCAGCTCAAAACTGCCTGTGACTTCAGCTCCAGTGATCTGACTTCCTCTTCTGACTGATTGGACACCCAGACGCCATATACTTAATTAAAAATAAGTAAATCTCCTTTTAAAACCTCTCTTTTTACCTTTTTCCCAAATGAGTTCTGGGGTAAACATGTTATTTACATTTTAGCTAAGACTGATTAGGAAAATCAACTTCAATTGTATTGTTATTATTATTTTCTGCGTGTGTATGATTGTTCATACACCATAGTACTTGTGTAGAGATCTATTCAGGCTGGTTTTGTGTCAACTTGACACAAGCTAGAGTCATCAGAGAAAAAGGAGCCTCAGTTAAGGAAATGCCTCCATGAGATCCAGCTATAGGGCATTTCCTCCATTAGTGATCAGTGGGGGAGGGCTCAGTCCAAGGGGGGTGGTGCCATCCCTGGGCTGGTGGTGCTGGGTTCTATAAGAAAGCAGGCTGAGTAAACCAAGTGGAGCAAGCCAGCAAGCAGCATCCTCCACGGCCTCTGCATTAACTCCTGCCTTCAGGTTCGTGCCTGTCCTGACTTCCTTTAGTGATGAACAGCAATGTGGAAGTGTAATCCAAATAAGCCCTTTATTCCCCAACTTACTTTTTAGCCATTGTGTTTTGTTTCAGCAGTGGAAACCCTAAGACAAGCTCAGAGGACAATTTTCAAGAGTCCGGTTGTCTCCTTTTACTATAAGATCCAAGGACTGAACTCAGGTCACCAGGCTGGCATGACAATGCTGCTATGTGGGGAGCCACTAAACCCGCCTTCATCTTAGGCTTCAAAGCCATCTTATAGTAAGGACAAACTAGGTTCATTCCTGTTTATGATTAAATCTCTGTTTCTCAAGGATTGGGCTATGCTCCACCTGTAACCTTAGCTACAAATGGTTCAGTACTGCCTGTTCTAGGAATGCCAGTCATGTCTGCTTCAAAACGTTGTTTTTAACCATCTTTGTTTCAAAAGGTTATGTGACCACTTATGACTACCTTGTTATGCCCACCTTACAACTCTGTCTTTTTTTTCCCTAGGGACTAACTTGCTATGCTTATGTCCTGCTCCTGTAACCCCATCTACTTTGCCCACCAAATCCCCCACTTGGAAACCTCCTACCCCTGAACTACAAAAGTCTTATCTTCCTTGCATCTAATGCTGACCTCTTGGACCCTAGTTTAGGGAGAGGCAGCCTGTGTACATGAATAAAAAAGCTTGCTTTAATTAATTTGGCCATGATGATTTGGGTTGGTGGTTGTAGAGATTTGAAAGAAAATTGACCTATTGGCCTGAAGGGAGTGACACTATGGGGAGGTATGGTCTTGTTGGAGCAGGTATGGCTTTGTTGAAGGAAGTGTATCACTAAGTGATAGGCTTGGAGGTCTCAGAAGCACAAGCCAGTCACTTCCTGCTGCCTGCAGATCTGGATATAAAACCCTTATCTTCTCTTCTCCAGCACCATGTCTGCTTGCATGCCTCCATGCTACCCACCATGATGATAATGGACTAAACTTCTGAAACTTTAAGCCACCACAATGAAATGTTTTCCTCTATAAAACTTGCCATGGTCATGGTGTCTCGTCACAGCAATGGAAACCCTAAGACAGAGGTCTTTCTCCTCCCATCTTTGGAATTAACACCATCTCACATCCACCAGCATCCTTGCCATCTCCGTGAGAGACAGCTGTTCTGGCACTTCTCAGGCTGTTGAGACATCCAGCCTCCAGGGCAAGCACTGGGTTCCTGGTCCCCGGCAAGCCTCATAGCCAATGGGGAGACAGTTCTTGTGAGATGAAGGATGAAACTCGAGTTAGTACCATCTTTGCAGGCCCTGGGTGAAAACCTCCAAGTTCTCCCTTCGTGGTTTATTCTTCTTACACTCTAAGCATAGTAAAACCTTCAAGAAGGGTTTGCATGTGGCAATTATCACAACAGAGCTTTAGGGAGAGCCACATCTAAACTCCCTAGCAAAGTGGCAGAGCACCTGTGACCTTTACAATAAGAATGAGTTCTACTGACTGATAAGCTGAGCTCAGGGCTAGGGCCTAGAGGAAGGGTCTATGGTAAGCATAAAGGATAGATTCTGTTGCTGGAGGATGCAGAGTACACAGGGCCTCTTTCATGGGGATACTCTCTATTCACTGAGAGACAAATCTGAGGATTAGGGCCTAAACAATTCTCCAGATACTGAGGGGATCTTGGTGGAGGCTAAGTCCCAATAGAATAGCGAAGGATCACCAGGTTGTTTGACCACTTTCACTCTTGGTGTGGGAATTCCTTCAATCAATAGTCTTTAAGATACTGGCCCACTTTTGGCACAGTCTCAGGGACTATAAGTGTAGACAAAAAGTGTGAGTGCTCCTTTTTCCTGCTGGATTCAGTTCCCAATTTCCAGCATACATAGAGGACTGGAGATCACTACCCGTACTGTGAGTTTATTCCTCAAAAGATAAACCTTTGTTATACTCCATTACCGACTATTGTGAAACTCTTTGATACAATTACACACGCTGGCATTCCAGGTGACCAGACATCATTCATTTCCTTCCGTTGAAGGAAACAGGCCCACGTGATTGACAGTCCTGGTTTCTCCGATGCTTACTCTAAGCTGTACTTCCTGCAGGAGGTATGATCTGAGGGTCATCACTTTGAAGACATTGGCTCTGTCCCTCTAGAACACGGCTAAAACACCGCCTGGTCTGTGGGTGGGACTGTGTGCCCCCCTCCCTTCCTCCATGCTGGGATTTTGTCTGGCTTAAGTTTGTGTAGGTCTAATACATGCAGTCACAATTCCTGTGAGTTCATATGTACATCTGCCACGTTGTGTCTGGAAACCATTATTTCTTAGAAGTTATCCACCGCCTGTGAGTCTTACAACCTTTGTGGCCTCACTTCCATGCAGATCCTTAGCCCTGAGGAAAGGGGTGTGATGTGGATGTCTCCTCTGAGGCTGGGCACTCCACAGTCTCTGCATTTTGGTCACTGAGGGTCTTTGTGTTAACTGTCCACTACTGTAAGACTGTTCTTTACTTCTGCTTATACTTCCAACTCTCAACCCATCATTGAGGGAAGTCAAGGCAGGAAATGGAGTGTTGCTTACTGGCTCACTATTTGGCTTACTCACCTGGCCTCCTTATACAGTCTAGGACCACCTACCTAGGGATGGTGCTTCCCACAGTGGGCTGAAGGCTCTCATGACAATCTTCAGTCAAGACGATCCCTTGTGGACATGAACACAGGCCAATCTCACCTGGGCAGTTTCTCAATTGAGGCTCTCTCAGATGACTCTAGACTGTACCAAGTTGACAGCTGAAACTAAGTAGGATAGGGTATAATTAGGATAGGGTAGGTCAGGCCTTGGCAAACATGACTCCATTTTGATTCTACATATTTCTCAGAGGGAACAGTCTAGCTTCATCCCATTGGCCTCTCAGTTCTTCAAAAATTCCTAGGTGACTCTTCCACCAGCCTTGCCAGCGCAGAGGCTCCCAAAACTCCAGAGAACTGGCACTCCAAGGCAAACTTAGCAGGCACTACTCCATCTCCAGCTGGTGGGGATGTCTCAGGGGCTGCACTTCCCATGGACCATTATGGCTGTAATCAGACAGGATTCCCTATGAGGTCAGATTCACACATCTGTATCCGTTTAGACTATCTGAACTCAAGCTAAGACACTTCCCAAGTGACACAGGCCTCAGGATACCCAAGCATGTGGGGCTCCTGCCTGTGTGTTTTTTGCTGCTGCTGCTGCTGCTGCTGCTGTGAGACCCCAAGAATCCCTAAGACTAAAAGGAAAAGTGAAGGGAGATGAATTCCACCCAGATATGAAGGAAGAAAATGGAGCTGCCAGGGAGTTGGAATAGAAGAAGCCTCTGAGCAGAGAGGACAGATGGATCCTCCGTGTTAGGAGTACCTATCAATAAGAGCAAGGTATGGGCTCAGTGCTGGAGGCCAGGAGAAACTATGTGGGTGTGTTATCAGGGGATAGTCATGATTTCGTGGCTCTTTTATTTTCTTTAATTTCCCCAGCTCCTCATTTCCCATATTTCTCTGCAGGATGGCCATGGGGAGGGGGAGGTGGCATATCAGAACTGCCATGGCTCTTTGGCAAACTGTAATAAATGGCAGTCCTGCTGTGTGCCTCAGTCCACATGAGATCAAAGATGACCTTGGCAGAAACATGCAGCCTTGGGGGAGCAGAGCAGTCAGCTCTTTCCTCCGGTCTCAGAATGTTTTACCCAACTCTACCCTTTTGCATAATCCCTGGCTAGTCCTGGAGGGTTTCTGCTCTGCATAGGGTCCCATGGCCCTTCACAGTTCACCCACAAGGAGACTGGAGATTTGGGTCTTTTGAGAGAACTGCAGATGTCCAGAGACTCCATCACATACTTGACTCTGGGTTCTGTAACCCCTGGCTCCAGATTCCAACATCTATTAGATGTGTTATGTGGATGGGCTGGGGATTATCTCTTCTCTTTTTCCCAAGAGCACTTCTGCAGAGGCACACATTGTACATGAACTACTTGACTAGGGGGTGATTCCATGGTTGCAATCCAAGCATTCCGAAGGGTGAGACAGAAGGATTTCTGCATGCTCCTACTCCAGGCTATCTTAGAGCTATGTTATGAATTCCTGGTCAATCTAAGACCCTGTTTTTTTTAAATAAATAAATAAGGAAATAAATAAGCCTTAAGGCCATTTATGGCATTTGCCTACTTCTCTGAAGGGAATGCTTTTCTCTCTGAGGCATAAAGGAAGAAGTGCTGGGAACTCTCTAGGTAACAGCAGTGAGCTACAAACAGCCTTATCCTTGCCGCCTTGGCCTTCTCCCAGTCTCACCTGGAAACATGCAACTCCAATAAGGACACTGACAAGAACAACTCAGAGAAGGCATTCATTCCATGAGTGTGATTTTAATGCTTGACCCAGTTACTGAGGATCTTGCCACATAACAGCCAATGAAATCAAACATTTCATCCACCAGAAATCTCAAACAACCAATTTTCCCCCTCTGCCAATTTGTGAGCAAATCAAACTCTCTTGAAAAATTCAGATACAAGAGACCAGTGCTTCCCTTATGGCTGCCTTGATCCTATCAATGACACCATGAGGGACTGGTGTCAACAGTTTAATACAGGTTTATCTGAGATTCCAGAGACATGCATTTCCTCAACAAAAGCATGATATCTGAGGCATTGAAGTCAGGCTCCAGGAAGGGAATGGGGGAGAGACCAAGACCTCAATGCAGCTGCAAAAGGCGTAAGAGCGGGGTGACTGAAAGCCGAGGTTGTAACTTCAGCTCAGGAGTCCAAGTTTGGAGCTGTTCAGCCTTGGGCCATGAGTTGTTACACTCTTCCTGCTTGTAAGGAGGCCTTGTGCTGCAAGCCTATAGTGCCAAGGGGTACACCGTCCAGGGAAGACGGCTTTCTGCAGACATGGCAGGCTGAGAGTCCTTGAAGTTTCACAAGGACCAGACCTGGGTCAGGGGTACTTCTCAGGCCATGAGCTCGCTTTCCCTGTTACCAGCCTGTGTTCTCCCATCCCCAGGAAACCAAAAAGTAGTGCGCAGTGTCCTTGATGTGTTCAAAGGAATAGGAGGATCATGGCAGAAATAAATGTCACCAGAGAGAGAATCTGTGCCAGAGACACACTATGCTACTCCCAAATAGGCCACTCAAGATAACAACAAGGTTTTATTTTGACCTGAAGGACTTAGAAGAAGCAAAGAGAAACCTTCTGTGTTCCTGATAATGACTTAAAAAAAAAAGTCATTAGTCTTTAGGAATCCCTCCTCCTGTTTCTACTAGGACAAACAATGGAGTGTCTATAGACAAATCAGCTTGCCTCTAACAGTGTGCAGGGTCTTACTCATCCTCAGTGTCTCCTGATATCTTGAGTTGAATTTGTTAAGTGCTTATTTACCTGGGAAATTGTTTCATTTTAATAGATTTGTTTTGCTCATATAAGAGCAGTTTCAGAAAATAAAGCAGAAAGAGTTCTCACATACTTCCCCCTAAATGTCTCCTACTAAACTTTTATTGTATATTTAAGAAGAAAGAGACTTCCTTCTGCCCCTGTAGATAGACAGATGCTGCTGTACCTTCTTGGGAATCCACAGTCTTGGGGCTGAGACCCTCTATGACTGTACCTTCTTGGGAATCCACAGTCCTAGGGCTGAGACCCTCTATGACTGTACCTTCTCGGAAATCCACAGTCCTGGGGCTGAGACCCTCTATGACTGTACGTTCTCAGGAATGCACAGTCCTGGGGCTGAGACCCACTATGGCTGTACCTTCTCGGGAATGCATAGTCCTGGGGCTGAGACCTGTTATGGCTGTACCTTCTCGGGAATGCATAGTCCTGGGACTGAGACACACTATGCCTTCTCGGGAAATCCGTAGTCCTGGGACTGAGACCCACTATGGCTGTACCTTCTTGGGAATCTGTAGTCCTGGGGCTGAGACCTGTTATGGCTGTACCTTCTTGGGAATGCACAGTCCTGGGGCTGAGGACCTCTATGGGGTTTCCATTCCAGTTTCTAATTTGGCTCAACCTCTTATCTTTCACCTTAGATATCAGGCCACTGGACACTAACAGGTGTCAACTGCATCCACACCAAGGGCCTGCTAACCTGTGTTCTGTGCCAGCTGATCTCTTGTCCAGGTTACTCCTCCTTATGGGCTCCAGAAGATGCTATGTGCTTTCTGCATCCCAGAGATGCACTTCAACATGATTTTGAGTATCTGAAATTGATGGACATAGAAAGAGGGTCAGCACTTCCAGAGTCTCTGCATTAGGGGGGCCCTAAGGACATCTGCTGCAGTGTCTGTGGAAGAGCCCCCATGGCTACACCGGAGAGGCAAGTACCCCATGGCAGCATTTGCCTTAGTGCTGGTGAAGTCTCCTGGCTCTGTGCCTCCTCCAAGCTTTCCTTGCAAGAATCTGACCGCATGGCTGTTCATTGGCCTTTTGCTCTCTGTAGAATACTGGCCAGCAGTGTCATTGCCTATAAGAACTCAAAGTAGCCACGCCCCACCTGTTTACATTCTCAGTCAACACGTATTTGCTGAGAACACTGTGCCAGGCACTGAGTGATGTGTCAGTGAAAGGGGAGTCTCTGCTTTCAGGGTGACTATATACAGTGAATTGAAGCTACAGAAAGGGGTGCTAGCATAATGAGACTAATTGTTTTGGTGATGTCAAATACAGATGTAATGGGATTGCTTATGACAAAGCAAGGACTCATTGAGGTGCAGCGCCACCCATCCTGTAGGCCAAGACATCAGGAAGTGTGGCTCCACGTGGAAACACTCAATGGGACTATTACTCATAGGGCAATAAATGGAGTGACATGGGAGAGTGTAGGGATGTCCTGCCTATCTATTTTTTTTCAAATACACCCTACAGACACAATGCCCAGATGCTCCCAACTTATAACAACTGGGCCTACAGTGTCTTGATTTTGTTACAGTGTGAACATAAATCCACACACCATTCTCTTCTTCACTGTAGCTCTGTCTTCGGTAATGTAGTGGCATTTCATTTGTATTTTAATAAATAAAGCTTGCCTGGGGATGGGGAAAGTAAAACAGCCACACTGGCCAGCCTCACAGACCAAGCAACAATGATTCATGCCTTTAATCCCAGATCTAGAGAGGATTATAAAACTGGAGGAGACAGCTCTCTGTCTCTGTCTCACTCTGAGATTCTGGGAGGCAGGATCGCCATTTCGGACCGAGGTAGAGACAAGAGTCCGTGGCTGGCTGTTTTGTTTTTCTGGCCTTCAGGTTGAACTCCCCCTCCCCCAAAAAAGAGAGAGGAGATCAATGCTCAGTACAGTTATATTTGTCTATGGTGCTACATCTCCAGTGAATGGGTATTTTGGAGGAAGTCTGCATGATCGACAAGGAGGAAGGAGGTAGATAAAGGAGATATTTGTTGGGGCATTCATTATCCCAGCTGTGGTGTGTGGCACTGCCTTCTTCATCAACTTTATAATCATTAACCAACTTTATAATCTCTAGAGCCATTCCTTTTGGAACACAGTAATTGACATAAGCAAGCCAACGTGTCAACATAAAGTGGGCCATAGATTAAGCAATTTTGCCCAAATCCAGAAGCAACTGTGTATCAAAACCAGCATTCTCATAGTTTCTGCACAGGTCTATAATGAAAGAAATGTGTTCAGAGTCCCTGGGAAGCAAAGACAAATGACCTAGAATGTACTTTGGTGGCACCATTCAATGTTAGCAGACAGAGGCAGTTTAAGTATAGCTCAGTGTCTGTTCAAAAGGATGGGATATGAAACATTTCAAACAACAGATGACGAAATCAGTTTGGTAATCAGAAGACCTTCATCCCAAGAACCTTCAGAAATTGCTTTAAAAACGAAAAGAAAAATGACCATAGATAAGATAAGGACCAGGGACTTTAAGGGAACTGAGAAATCAATTACACTGACTCAAGTAGACGCCAACTGACAAGAGAGGAACCCTGGGTCAAAGCTAAGCAGTAGCTGGTTGCAGCTAGCTCAGGTGACTTCAGCAGCGCAGGTAGGCTCCTATCCTTGGACGATCAGAGTTGGGCACTGAGAAACCCCCTTTGACCCTCAGTGTCTGAGTGTTAGCCCTCTGAGTCATAGCACATGTTCACCCAGGCTGGTAAGTGAGCGCCTAACAGAGATGCTCAGTGGTATATACTGCCTAAGAGACAGTCAGCTCCAGCTCTGGGAGCAGCAGTGGAGCCTGACCCTGGGGTCCAGTTTCTCTGGTCCTCATCATTTCCATAAATCTGGTGCTGCAAAAATCTTGCCAGGAGTTAGGAAACACTGTCACAACAATGGAAAACAGATTATTACAGTCAAGGGAGACATGTTGAGACTATATGATAGCACACTTTGGGGTTTTTTTATTTACCTATTTAGTTATATAT